>JAHLJT010004567.1:119367965-119428158 GCA_031308135.1 Acheta domesticus | reverse complement strand
ATGAAGCGTGTTTGGAGTACGATGCATCAAAAAATTGTGAGTCAATGGCAACCTACGCCGCATTTTGAACGGTTGTAACATGAAAATATATGATATTTTTTAATTTATAAAAGCCCTCAAATGCCTCGTGGCTAGCGTGCTGAGTTCAATTTTCTAATGGGTCGGGGACAATTCAGTGAGAGTGTAAGCTTCCCGGCCGGAGGCAGTATTATTGGGAGACACAGCTGCCAACGTTTCGACCACCATTCTGAGACTTTCCTGCTGGAGAAACCAGGGATTGCATAAGTTGTTCATAACATTATCGGACATGTAATATGGAAAAGTCATGTTATGTTACAAAAAATCGTGTTGATTTTTCGACAGAAAATCTCGTGTTGTGAGTCCCTGATACTGAAAAAATTTTTCTCAAAATGTCTGTTCGTCAGATTGTTTTCAGACCATCTATTCATCTGAGGACATCTATAACGCCTTATCAGTTGATATGATTTTCTAGAAAATGGATATAGAATGTTTTTCGAAGCTTCTACACCCACAATATTGAATAAAGATTTTTCTTTTTAATGAAGTATGTTATTCAAAATTAGATTTTGGAATAATATCAAGTACATTTTTTCTAAAGAGCATTTAACGTAATTAAAAATGATATTGTCACTTTTTCAAAAACACGCAAACAAGATTGTCAAAAACGTCTGGGAATATTTTGTTTAAATTTTTTGGTCAAGTGTAACAAGGTTCACATAATAAAATGGCATGAACCTGATTTTCATTAACACTCCGAATTTTCAAAAATAGCGTGTATTTTTTCTCCTAAACTGTCCTAGACTTTCAATAGCAAAGTATTAGATATTTCTTCCTTAATGCAGTCTATTACACAACTAACACTAAGATACAAATTGCATTAATCGGTTTAATATAAAGATCCTAAAATCATTAGTAAAAATCATTTCAGTTTATTTATATTTCGGTAGGTTCCTCTTAATTTGGAACTCGCCTTGTTGAGTTTCGCTTGAGTGTTGCATTTGATGGCTGAAATGCTAGTAAGATATAAGATGCAATATTATAGCAGGCGGTAATGAGATTTATAGTAAATATTTGAAGAATTTATGATGTAGCATATATAGTTGACCGTATGACATATTTTCGGAGATGTTGAAGCAAAGCTGTAGATAAAAAAAACAGAAATCTCAAACATCACAGACGAGGAATCTCCCTGCAAAGAATGTGTGTTGAGATGTCATTACAGTACGGAGAAGGGAGAGGGCGGGAGATGTGGAGTGAGAAACAAATAAACATCGGGGAACTTGCCGCGAACCCGCTCTGGTCCATTAGAAATTCCTCTTGATCGGATAGGATTGGATTTCGGCGAATGAGTAAAGTAAACAATAGCAAACTATAGGGCAATTTTCTAACTCTGCCCCTAAGCGCCTATGTCCACGGTGAATATCACACGGCATTTCGCGTCTTTCTCCGTCGTGCCGCTAGAAGTCTAATGATCGTCAAGCACTGCTTGATACGGTCGCCATCATGCGATACCTGGTGGCACGACTGAGAACGTCGCGAAATACCGTGACATATTCCATCGGCCCTTGAGGGGCAACTTAGAAAAACCGCAGTATACCTCACTTCCTTCTAATGTTTGGGGACGTTTAAGCAGTGCCATGTTGGGGAGGTTATTAAGGATAGAACTGATCCAAAGTACTGTGTTTTGGTTATATTGACGATGAGTAAAAAAGAAAAAAAACGTATTTCTTGATAGAAATATTACATCTTTGTGACCACCAGCCGACACACACGCGTGAACAACTGTACTTTGTCACGCCAAATTATTCTCCGCACGTGCAATCTCTGACCCGGCCCACAGTGACGGATGCTGTGACGACCTGGGTTGCACAAATCAGAGACAAGATGGCTTTAGTATACTATTTATTTACATATATAGTGTGAGCCGTACCATTTACTGCCGGAGCATTCGCCCCCAGTAAACATCCACAAACTACCAAACACACTGTTCAGCATGAGCCCGGCTCTCATACCGCAAGCTTGCGGCCTTCACGCATACTCCGAAGCCTCGCGACAGAGGTTTGTGGAACAATGGTCCCTTTTGATGGGGCCACCCGCCTTTATAGACTCGCTGTGACATGTCGCCGCCCCCCGTCGCAACCGCGTGGTGTTGCGACACATCTGGCGCCAGCACGGCAACTACCCTCCTGCACCCTTGGGATTGGCCCCCCCCTCACCCTCTTCGCTAGTGTGGCACATTCCACACGTGTCCACTCTGAAAGTCTCACGCTGCCCGCCATGCACTGCGTTTCTGACTGCCTGAGCAGTGGACGCTATGCGGGCACTCGTGAGACTGCAACAGTGAGGGCTATAAAAGCCCAACACGACAATTAGATCGTTTACTTCGATCACTCAGACACTTAGCTTTGTCGTGGCAGCGAAGCGGCCCTTGCTAAGGTGAAAACTGTTTGGCACATAGTCAATAATACTTACAATTGACTATGTACTACAATTGACGGGAGTTATGAATTAGAAGGTGCGGCATATGTGTCCCGACAATCACATACATTTGTCTCTTCAAAATATTCCTTGAACGATTTGATTGATTAGTGATTCTGGGCGCGTCAACTGCTAAGGTAATTAGTCCCGTACGTTTACTGCATATTTTATGGTGGGAGATGAGGGTAATCTTCCCCGCGTGAATGGTGAGAAACGGTGCTGATGTACCGCCGACTTGCGAGGATTTTCCCCAACCAAGTATCTCCCACCAGCGGGGCACCGCCAGAGCCGGGACAAGCTCTAACTTCATGAGTAGTCTACTGGCATATGTGGTAAAGTAGCGCATGTACATGTGTGTGTAAAGGGTTAAGATAGGACAAGGAAGAGGAGGAAAGATTGCGGGCTATCAGTGGCCCATTTGTTAGTGTACTGCTCCGGCTTTCGCTGGTGTTGATCGGAGAAACCACGAAAAGCTACCGATCAGAGCAGCTGGCCGCTAGAATTCTCATCCAGACGGCGACAGAACTCGACCTAGCGAGCGTCGAAAATCCTGCCACCGTCGGGAATCAAATATAGGACATGTCGGTCAGAGACACTGCTGGTAACATCAACATTTGACCCGATTTGCAAGAATCTGGATTTTAATCCTTATCTAAGACAACGTTCCCGTTGATAACTGAGCATATAATTGTGTTCACGAAAGTAAGAAATGTTAACACAATATTCACAGCATATAAAAGAGTAATTGTGTGAAATCAGATAAATAAGTATATATATTTGTCTTTGTTAATACGCGTGGACTGCGTCGAACGAAACCCCTGACAGCAACACGCTGCCCCACCCAATTCACGATACCTCGAATGCTCCCATTACCTAGCATGCATCCAACTACGGTCGGCGTACCAATAGTTCACGATAACACCCGTTCTCAATACATTGATTGTTCGCTTATTGGACACATGAAATTAAATACGTCTCGCACTTGCACTTGCACTTGCACTTGCACGGGTGATAGGCATAAATTAAATTAATCAATTTAGTGGAAGTTTAAAATATTCTGCAACGTTTATGTTCACGAAAGTTTCTTAAAATAATTTTTCTGGGGTGGGCGCATAACTAGAGTCCTCTAGAAGCACTCGCCAATGGTGCTAATATGACTCCAAATTAACCTGTAAAGTTGTAAGGTGCGCACTGGACGTATGTACTACAATAACGTAATATTCACCGCTCACCGTAATCACCGCTAAATACCCGCACCTTACGTTCTACCTGGTTGATTTCTCCTGTGGTAGTTATCCAGGCGTTAGCCCCTACCCGCAACTGCCGCAGGCAAGCCACCTACTCACTGCCTCCATCTTGAAGCTAACAACGTTATTGCCACCGGGAGACTCAGGAACCAGGTGGACGTCTTCGCCTCCACCTGCTGGCCTCAGGTCTTGCATCCGTCTTCCCTCCCTCCTGCGGGGAGAACGTACGTACACACGTTCTGGTGAGGAGACATTTCATTGCGTTCGGCGTATCCAAACCCCAGTCTGATGGAACCTTAGTGCGGAGCGAAAATATGGAATAAACGCAATCTGAAGAAAAAATCCATGGTGTAATCCAACTGCGGGCAATTGGCGCGACATCGCTCGAGGAGGCGTGTGCTGCTTAGCTCTAACACAATGGGTTCTGCGGCCGGCCGGGTGCGTTGTGTGTGCTGAGCCATGTTCATGCCCATCCCAATTTGGTCTTGCCAATGGGTGAGCGGACAATTTGCCCAACGGCGCACCGCTGACAAATGAAATGCATGCATCCATTCGACATACTCAAGTTATGTGGCATAGCAGAAGAGGCCCAGACGCCTTGCCCTTCACGGCCTCTAGACGGCGCCATTGAGATGGCATCCCGACCACCAGTCGAGTAATAACTCTTAAATTATATCATCTGTAGGTTTTCCCTATCTGCCTGTCATTCACGTTTTCTAACCCTGAATACTGATTCGTAATTCCAAAAATATAAACACAACATGTCAATTAAAATGTTATTCCTAAAAAACCGTACAGCACTAATATAAATACATCAAAGTGTTATTGTCAAAGGCCTCGGGCAATGTATTTTATAAATATTATTTGTAAGTATCTTCAGGAAATGTCCAGATTATTGTAAAACATGTCCTTCTAATTATTTAATCTAAGAGTATAACTGGCGAGGAGCCATTTGTTCGCTCACCAGCACAGAGTTCACATTCTCTTTGCCACTGTACATCTCTACTCTAAATTAAACGTTGTAATATTACTTGTGTGTTTCATCTCAACAAGTTCTATCACTTTGTGGTATCGAACCTAAGAGTGGCAGTCGTCGTTCGAACTGGGTACATGAACAATCTGACGAATGACTGTTAACTCGGGAAGTAACTTCGGGTGAGGGAAGGTGTGGCGGAAAGGGCAGCGAAATGAGAGACACGGAACTCGCGAGAAATCCATATGACGAGCGTGAGATTGGACGTAGAGGAAATGAGATGACAGAGGAGAGGTCTCGTCTCATAAGAGTTGAAAGAGGTGGAGTGAGAGAATCTTCAATTATGTTTTGGAGTCAGTTGGATGATGAAAAGGACAGCGCGTGTGGATGTAAAGATGTCATCTGCGAAGCGACTTGGAAAGCACGTGGTGAGGGCCACCTTCGTCAGGCTGGAAGAGACTCTAGACCCAACGCCTCCCAGTGGATTGGTTAATGTTTTGGGGGCACGAAAAACTGCCATTATCATTAGTTTCGGAAGTAGTGCACGTTTTATCGCAACCAATTGCTATGTTCTTCCCCGGCTGGATGGTGAGATCCGGCGCCCGTCACACGCGTCAATTTCCCGACGTGTCGGCGACCTAGACGTCGATGGGTCGGCTTTTGTGGGAATTACACACTCAAGGTTACCTCTTCCGCGGGACACCGCGGCACCAAGCTCTACTTCTGACTGATCTCCCCTCCCCCCCCCATGTGGTTGTGAACTGCATTTAACTGTAAATATGTGCCCCCAATGTGAAGTGGAAATAGGACAACAAATGGGAAGGAAAGATCATGTGAGGTTCGTAGTCTGTTTGTTACAGAAGTGCTCCGGCATTCACCTGATGCTAACCACGGAAAACTACAGATAAAATCTGTCGGCCGATAGTAATTTTTTTTGACAGTGACTGAATTTGACCTAACTATCTCCTCCCCCTATCGGGACTCCCGAACCTAGGACCTCCCTGATTTTGGCATTACGTCTACAGCAAACTTACAAGCAAATTGCGATGGATGCAGTAAGAGAATCATTATTTTTTCTCATCCTTTACATCTGTAAGAAGAAGTATTATCTGTTTTTTTGCTTTTTAAATATTTCTATCTGAATAATTATTGATTCTACACAAATATTTGGAAATTACGCACACTTTTACCTAATTTACATAGCCTTATTTTATGCAAAGGATCTTAGAAACAACGAACGCTAAGGAAACATTACTGAACATCAGCAACTGCTAAATAGAACCAATAAAACGTTGAATATTGTTCAAACAAGGGAAAATATCATAGAAATACAACAAAATACTTCAAAGAAATAAATACAAAACTATCGTACCCGTGCGAGAAACTCTCGCATGTTAAATCCCATCCTTTCCCTATCCATTTGTCAATCCTTTCCCCTAAAGGAGAGGAACTACTAATGTACTTACAGAATATCAAACAAAATAACAATGCAATTGATGTTTGAAACAAATTTTCAATTAAAGTTATTCAACATTATAGAGAGATCTTCCTGGAACAATTCATACTTCTTTAAAAACAACATTTGAAGAAATGTTTCAATCTTCCTTGAGAGTTAGCTTTTCGCTTACCTTGATAGTCAAATAATTGAAAAGGTTTTTACTCTTGAGAAGCCAAGTAAAGTAGTGCGAAAATACCGGATCGGGCAAGCACAGACCTACTCATAGCAATATTATTTAACTTTTCCTTGATTTGTTATGAAGAACCGAGTGGGTTTTGGGAGAGTCAGGGTGCAAGATTGCTGGGGTGAGAAAATTGAAAAATTATTTGTATACTAAAAAGTATTGAATTATTTTCTGCGTCCTTACATACCTCAAGAAAAAGCAATTCCAAGCCAAAAATAATCAAAACTAATGTTTTCACCTTTGAGTACTAAATACCATTTGTTAGCATTAGAAACAACTTAGTAGGCATTAGGAAGCCCACCTTCGGTACAACAGAATGTGCCTCAAACGATGTTTGCATTTTTAATATCTTAACGAACCGACACCTTGAGTTTAATATCAAAAGGTGATTTATTTACAATATGAGTTAGTAGCTGGGCGTTGGTGTACATACTTCCAGATACCGCCAACATTTAATAAATCGTACATTTGGACCGCGATCGTTGGCAGTTGTCGGGTGACTTGCGCTATTCTTTCCATAATTTTAAATTATTCAGTTATTGTAGGCTAGCGCGTTTTGATTTTTGTTTTCCATTGATTTCAAGCCATTTTACTTTAGCTATTTAAATATTTTGTCTTTGTGTGTGCCATAGAACAAGTTTTTCCCCCACTACCACTCCGTACCCGTGCGAGAACTCTCGAATGTTAGATCCCACACTCATCCCTATCCTTCTATATTCATTCTAAGAGGGAAAGTAGTTAATGAAACGTGTTTATTTGTTTAAAATCTATAAAGGTAACTTGCAATGTACTAACGCAATTACAAATAAAATAAAAAACAATGCAAGTAATGTGTAAACGAAATTTTTCAATAAATATTTATTCAATAACATGGAGAATTTGCTTGGAACAATTCCCAAAACTTACTTAAAGACATTTTGAAGTAATTATTCAATATTCTTTGTCAGTTAGGTTTTAGTTTTTTCGTGATAGACACAAAAATATTAGCTTTTTACTTTTGAGAAAGCTACATGTCTGAACCCGTTGACTTGAAAATTTCATCGAATGATAACGAAAAATATTGGTACAGGTAAAACACAAACACAGTCTTCACTCTTCACTGAACACCCACATCACTCCACAATTAAGTACGCAGCACTTATAGACCATGAAAAAACGTTAATTGAATAGTTTCACTACACGCATAAGAAACAATCTTCATAGGTATAGGTATCAAGCAACTATAATAGTACTTCTAGTTGTTGCTGGAGAGCAAATCTTGAATTAATGATTAGGCAAATAAACCTCGTCAGACTGCACAAACTACGGTGTGTAACAGAAAGCGTAAATAAAGATTGTCGAATCTAAGCCTTCTAAGCGTGTCGCCACGAACATTGCTACCAGCAGGAAGGACTGAAATATTAAGGTGGCCTTGACAGCATTGAAGCGTGGAACCTAAAATGAATTGAATGGATCGGGGAATGTGTCATCTTGTAGATTATGGTGTGGAAAACGTTTCTTTGAGGCCTTTGGCCTCAAAAGTTCCCTTTTTAAGGCTCTAAAATGCTTTGTTTATGAGTTATTTGCCGATGTAGGTTGACATGTGACGCGGGTTGCATTTTACATGAATATTTCGATGCGTTTTTTTAAAGAAATCATCCGTATTTTAAAGTCAAAGTGGAATTCGTCAAGTCTCCGTGAAATTCTCTTTCTTTGGAGACATTGTTTATAAAGATTGGTTGCGTGTGAGAGCCGGAACCCAAAGGTATACTACTGAAATAATACAGAAGAAGATTTTAGTAAAATATGATACAATATTTAGGTAGCATTTTAATGAAAAGAATGGGATTACTTTTACTTATTGTAAAAATAATATTTTCTGTGTTTGATAAAAGCAGGCCTATACTTTTTCCTGAATAATGAAGTCAAACGAGGCTTCTGGAAAATTTTAGAGGAATAAAATCATTTGATATGAAAATTTTCGCAAAAGAATGTTCATTAGCTCCCATGTTATTCGTTTTATTTTTAAAATATTGTTGAAAGTTTTTGAAAATGCAACATTTTTGTTCCCTTATTAAAAATTCAATGGAATTTGAAAGAAAATCATTAAAAATAATGCCCAGCTTTTTACATTTATAAACAAAATGAATTAATGAGATGCGAAATGTCAGAATATTAGATATTCGTAATTTCTTCTTCTTCTGCATCCTCTTCTTTCCCTCAAGCATTAGACCCGGTTGGTCTTCTGCGACTCATTGATCGATCCATCTTTTCTGGGTCTACTGACATAATTTTTCATTGGGTGTGTAGTATAGGATTTGCTTTGGAATGCGATCATCATTCATTCTTAATGTATGATCTTTCCATTTCTTCTTATATTTTCCTACTTTTTATTCGGGTTGTAGATTCCAAGGATTGTTCTGATGCAATCATTTCCTGTTCTCTCTCTTCTTGTTACACCTAAAATGGATCTTAAAAATCTCATCTCTGTTGCTTCGATTCTGCTGTAAGTCCTAGAATTCAGGGTTCAGTTTTCACTACCATATATTCCACAGAACACTGCCTTCACTTTATAGATCTTGAGCAATGTATCCCTTCTATCTTGGTCTCTGAGAGTTTTTTTAATGGTGTCACACATCAGATTGAATTTTTCAATCTCCCTCTCCACATCTACCTAAATAAGATGTATCACATTCTAAAAATCTGAACGTGTTGACTTGTTCTATTATTCTATCTTCTAGAACGAGTTTGCACTTAGAGGTTCGAGTCTTTCGAATGCCATAAATTCTGTCTTACTTGTTGATATTTTTAAAGTACTAGTATACATCTTTTTAATTTCCCATATACGTACGAACATACGTAATATACGTAGCTTTAAAGTTATGTTACGCTGCGCGTAAAAAAGGTGGATTTTCGGCAGAATAAAATTCATAGCCGGGCCCTGATAACGAAAATGTAGATAAATCCACTTGCTAAATTAAGGGGGGAAATCCCGTAACACGTGGTGTAGCCAGAGTTCCTCTTTTAGAGTCCTTGATACGGAAAAACCACACTGAAAGCAAAATGTCCGTCTGACCATCCGTCCATCTGACAGTCTGTGAACACTACTACCGCCTAAACCATACGTAAGATTTTTTTAAAGAAATTGAAGAAACCTCGATGGATCTGGCTCGAGTGAAAGCTTTGAGATTTTGAAAAAGATTCTATAAAATTTGAGGCTACTTTACATGAAGCCCCCCGGACATTTTCAAAATTTTCTCAAAAACGGCTCCAAATTTTTTCTTTAAATGTCTTGTAGACATAGAGTAAAATACGCTTATTAGGGTGGCATAGATCCGATTTTAACGGATAACTCTGAACTTTCGAAAATTGCAAAAGTTAGAATTTTTTTCTGTGTCTTTCTACAACTTCGAAAGTGAAGATAGAAATATTCCCTCAGAATAAAATTAGTTCTCCAAAGTGAGTTCTTTAATTAAGGACAAGTATATTTTTTTAAAATTTAAATACTTTTTACAATATTGCGCGAAATATTTGCAATTTTTAAAAAAAATACAAAAACAAAATTTCTCAAAAACGGCTGCAAAGTGTTTCTTTACACTTTTGGTAGGGATAGTGCTAAATGTACTCTATGACATGACATGAACACCATATTGCACCATGCATTTGATTTATTTTTTCAAATACAGTAAAATCTGTCTAAACCGGAAACGATTGGGACAAAAAAATTTCCGGTTTAGGGAGGTTTCCGTTTTAGGCCGAATTGTCCGTTTTTGACTCTTTTTATGTTGATATTTCCGTCCTGAAACTAGTAAGATGACTTTATTATAATTATAAAACGTATACTAACATGAAACTAATTTATGGAAGAAATCATCAATAAATGAATAATAACATAATTATTTCTGACAATTAGGTAAAAAGAAATATTTCACGACTTTTTATTTAAATAATGTTACTATGTTAAACATTAATCTAGAGTTTTGTGTTTGGGGTTTCTCTCTTACTAACAACTTTTCAGATGTTTTCCTACGTTGAAAAATTTTATTATGTAGAGTTTTATGTTGTTCTTCAATCCCTGTCAAACTGGTTGTGAAACTCATAAAAACACATGACCTCACTGGCTAGTGGCTGCATCCGAACTTCTGGCAGACTCTTTCAGCGCACAATGCGTCACAGCCCAGAGTACTACACTGCGATTTTTCTAACTCTGCCTGTCAAGCCCCTATGGCCACGATGGAGTATCACACGGCATTTCGCGTCATTCCCGGTCTGCCGCTAGAAGTCGCATGATCGCAAGCGCTGCTTCATACGGTCGAGATCATGCTATATCTAGCGGCACGACTGAGAAAGATGCGAAATATCGTCCATATTTCATCGTGAAGACCGGCCTTGAGAGACAAAGTTAAAAAAATCGCGGTATAGTTCTACCTGACACCCTCGCATCGCCTTCAGCAAATCGGTTCTGGTGAAGGGGTTACGATTGCCAACGCGAGGCAGGGAGAGGCGTTAATTGAAGCCATGCCCTTACACCTACCCCACGCTTACAGAGCCGGGAGAGAGGGAATTCCCCGACGGCCTACGCCGTGAGAGACAGATGATCTCACGGTCGAATTCTACGATAACAGCGGGAGCCCATTTCCTTCACTGTGCGGCCACGTGTGAAACACATAACATGGACAGAGATATTAAATCAGACTTGCAGATGCATTCATTCCAATAGAGGATCTCCCGTCTCTCTGAGAACTGCATTAAATTAACAGGAATTCCGTTTTATGAAGATTTTTTTCGCCTTGCAGGACCGTGAAAAAATTGTTCCGTTTCCGCGTTGGACAGATTCCGTTTTAGGCCGTGTAAAGATGCCATTTAACGTCGCGGGCCGGAGAAATTTTCCGGTTAAGGCAGGTTTCCGGCTTGTACAGGTTCCGGTTTAGACAGATTTTACTGTATTACAAAAATGTAATTTTTTGACTTATCTCTCACGTCATTAATCTTTACACTAGCGGCGATTTGTTCTCATTATTACATTGATGAGTATATGTGCTGTAAATATTGTCGTACAAAATTTCCGAAGAACTCAACCGTTTTATGAGAAAACAGCTCAAATTCCGCCTTTTCAGAAACGTCAAACGCCATTTTCTCAAACATGGCTCCATATTATTGTTTCAAACTGTTCGAATAGATAGTGCTAATTACACTCTTAATATGACGTAAAATTCATTTTGAAGTTTTTTTTTCAAAAATTACAGAAATGTAATTTTTTTTATGATCTCTCACTCCGTTAATATGCACATTTCCACCAATTCGTAAACACTATTGTATTTGTGAGTTCATGTACTTTAAATGACTTTAAATAAAGGTTTTTGAAAACTCAAACATTTTCTATGAAAAAGCGCTTCATATTTCGAATTTACAGTAACGTTTAAACGCCATTTTCTTAAAAATTGCTGCAAATTTTTCAAATAAAATTGCCATTTATAACAAGGTCTTACAGTTCTTTAATATTCTTAAAATAATATTTCCGTTTACTATTAGGAAGCCAGAAAATTAAGAAAATGTCAATAATGTAGACTTAGGGTCACGATAGATGGCAGCTGGCAAGAATATGTGGCAAGTCTGAATAGCTAGCAGAGACCAAAGGAAATAGAAAACTAATACCGGAAAGTCTATGTCATTCTGTAGCACCACTGGTTTAATTTTAATAATTAAATTTTAATGCATAATTAAACGCGTATTTTTAAAAATTAAACTTTAAACAAAATGTTTTGAAAACACTTCATGAAAAGATTTTAGGATCTAATTTTGAAGACAAAATTCATTGAAAAAATATCTAAGGAAGGTGGTGCAGAAATTTTGAAAAAGATTTTTTTCTTTTCAGAGAGCACTGAAATATTATTTTAACAGAACGTTATAAACGAGAAAGTAATATACCGTGGATACGAGTAAAGAATGGTCCGCGTTTTTGGTGTCATTTTCTGTAATAAAATCGGCACTTTTTCCGAACAATTACAATACTTTCTCTACAATGCTTACATAAGAAAATAATGTAAATATTAATAATGTGGAACATGTATTCAATTTTTGTAATTATTTTCATAGTTTTATCTATGCAAAAAAAAAACCTCGACACGTAAACTTCGACACGGAAAAGAAAACTTTGAATTTTCAGCTGCCTAATGGAACAAACATTGAAATGCATTCGACATAATTGACGCAATGGACATTGAATGTGTTTTTCATTCGACGCTTTCTGTGATGCCTTTTAATCAAAATTGCATTTCCTGAATGAAAAGCAAATAGCGAGTTAAAAGCGAGTCGACAAGCGAGTCGTTTGCAAATGATTTTCTTTTATTGTTTTCTTTTTACAAAAACAAGACCTCCATCTCAGAGAAATTTTCATACAAATAAACTTTTGAAAAAATTGGAATTGTTTAGAGAAGAAACTTTTCAAAAATTAAGTGAGTACTTTTAAACTTAAAAAAATAAGTTAAAGATGAGGTTCACAGACTTTTTTACATTGCAAATATCATATGATTATATTTTTTAGTTTTTTTTCAGCAATATTAAAAATGACGCTATAACAATGATACGGCTACTTTATCTTTGAATTAAGATTATATATATAATTATAGATAAATAAAATCACTATCACAATTTATATTATTTATCTATTTTCTTGCCAGGAAAAATCTCATGTTAGGTTTAATACTAAAAAAAAGTTTAAGTTAAAATGTTGTGAAATCCTATTGGGTAGTACCGGTCCCGATAACCACGTGTCAATGGCCACAACCATGCCGGTAAATACGGCAGGAATAAAAAAGAGCGGATTCAGATTTCATCCGATTACGTGTTGGCCATATACTGAACTCGTCGTGAAAGTCTACCAATTCCAAATTTTGTTCAATTTGAGAACGTAAACGAGCTGGGTGAAAGAAGAGTCCATTGAGCACGGTATGCAGTTAACCCAAACGCATGAACCTGGACATGAGTGAGCGCCTTTGCAATTCCACTGTTAAGCAAAATACTCTTCGGCGGCTTTCGTGGGTGCTCCAAAGTACAGTTAAATACGGATAAAACTATTCTAAATATAGTTCATATATTTTATTACTAAATTAATAAATAGTAAATAAAAGTAATAAAATAAAACTAATAGTATATAAATGATAATAAAATGAAAATAATAATAAATAATATAAAATAATATCAAAAATAAAAATATTACTGTTATAATAAAATAGTTATTACTATATCTTATAACCAAGGTTCCAATGGCAGAATTAGGGTCAGACTGCCCAAGGTGGCTCCCGAAATTTTCCGGTTCCAGGCTAAATATTGCAATGGAAATAGTAATCGAGTCATCAATTCCAGAACTCTCATTTGAGGAATTTCTTACGAAATCACCTAAAAGTGCGATAAAAAGGCGTGAGCGCTTATAGAACCGCACAGGCCATAAGATCAGGAACTGTTCCTTCAAATCTAACTCTCCTTAAAATTTGTCCAGAAAGTCACTCACGCTGCTTTAGAACGCTTTCGAATTTCAAAACATTGAGAGAGCACAGACATAAATATACTTAGGTTTCATTATCCTTCGACAAATGCGTTTCTAGGCAATCAGGTGCCTACGGCAAGCATAGAGTTTGCGCCCCTGTCAGATAACTTAACCTGTTCAAATTAAGGTTGCTATTTGTTTTAGTGGGTATACTCTAAATAGCACCTCTGTGAGTGGCTCCCAAGGCGCCAGTCTTGTCTACCATATTTCTAACACGGCTCCATCCTTTGAAACACTATATCAGATGTGGGCAGTTGAGTCCCATCGGCGCAATATATAGGGAGAGTAATAACACGGTTGCTATACCTGGAGTTGTGTCTCAAACGATGAGGGGGCATCCGTATTCACCGAAAGGCAAAGACATGAAACGGGAATACATGCAACAGACGTATGGCGACCTACTGAGACGGAATCTGAAAGAAAAACACTGCAACGATTTGCGACAATGCAGGTCAAATGCAGCGGACGCGACCCCGCACGGCGTCCCGACGCGAAGCCCCGAGGCTGAGGAGCCCCGCAAGTGCCCCCTCCCCCTCCCCTCCTGCCCTTTCACCATCTCCTTGGCCTCTCACCATTCCCCACCCTTAATCTCTCATACCCTGTGGAACATCCCGGGGCTCCGGGAGACTGCCGCCCTAAAATTGTAATTTACGGTGCAGGGGAGTAAAATGAGTCTTTATTCGCGAGTGAAAAAGTTTAGCACTTGAGGCGACGAAGGAGCACAATGCTAATTCACTCGAATGTGTGAAATGTATTTACTCCTGAGTGTTGTGCATTACTTCTCCCATTAGCACCATGTAGAAGAAGGCAAGATATAAAAGGTTTTTAAGTAGAGTGTAAAAGTTTTGCAGTGGTTGCAACAAAAACGAAAGAATTATTAGTTTACATTGTAATAATGTAAAATATACTACAAAAAGTTAAGTTTAATGCATATACTCGTAGTCGGAGAGGATGTTCACAACACGCTTGCGATAAATGTTTCCTAAATGGTTGTGTATTTGTACAGTTCTTTTTATATGTTCGCAAGAACACATCAACTCACTTGCTAACGTAAGCCTGTTCAAATAATATTTTCTGTCAACTGTCGTTATTTTCACCGCAATGTCAAAAATTCACATAGCTTTTAAAAGATACTGACATGTAAATTCAGATAAAACAAGTGAAAACATTGTTATTAAGATTTGTTTAACTTGAAGCTGCCATCCAATGAGTCATTAGTCAGTTGGTATATGTCTTGCAAGAAAGAGCCAGCAAAGATTGTTTTAAAGATATATTGAACTTATATTTTGTGAATGAACTTTTTTTATATACGCTCGCTCTCGCTCTTTCTCTTTCTTTCTCTCCCTCTCTCTCATTACGTTTCTTTACCTATTTCTCTCTCTCTCTCTTTTACTCTCCCTATCTCTCGTACTATGTCTGTTCAATTTGAAACTAGGTAGACTCCCCATTTGTTATATGTGGCGGCGTATTTTAAGTGTCATGAGAAATCCATTTCAACGCTTAAGTCACGATTTCTCCCACTATTCCTTAAGACTTCCAAAATTAGCTGCAAGATCCATTCAGGCGCTCAGTGCAGGAAGGCAGACAATGAACGGTATTCAGCAAGCTCTCAGAGACTCTGTGAGTGGCCGTGACAGTTGCCATGTTTAGCCTCTGTATGCCTCCGCTGGTCAAAATGCAAGCTCTTGTTGAGAATCTTTGTGGGCCTGAGGAGAAGGCACAGTTTCAAAATTACGTAAAATATCGGTGAAGGGAGAGATCATTTCTCAACGTCAATGTAGGAATAAAAGACTAGAAGATGCGTAAGACTCCCAAACTTTTCTCTGTGTTAGGTTTGCGATATGCGCGAAAGTTACTTTTCCTTTAGAAACTTTCATCCCTTCTCTCATTAATCAACACATTTCTCAAAATTACCTAATGCAACCGAAATTACTGTTGAGCTTGTTTCTTAGATTCTTCTGGATCAACAATATAACGTTTTTGGTAACATTTATAGTGAAAATATTGTTTTATATGAAAGAATGCGTACATTCTTTGAAATTTTCTCATTTTAAAGTCATCTAGTAATTCAATAAAAATGAATTTTTTTATAATATCACAGAAGACCAAAACTTCTTTCGATACAGAAATTTCCGCCGGAAGGGGCTGAGCCAGTTCTTACCTTTTTGATAAAACGTCATTTGTTTTTTACGCCATTTTGAGGTCACTTGTATTCGAAAGGCTGTAGTGGAATAACAATGTAAATAATGTCCCCAAATATTTTGAAGCAAGCACTTATGGAAATGAGATCACGAAAATCTAAGAGTTGTCCATTTTGAAACCCAAATCCTCGTCTTCTGCACTCAAACTAACTACCAAAACTCACGTTGTAGAGTCGAATTTTCCAGCGAATTTCCTTGAAATAACTCTGCACATCCTTCAAGCCTGACCAACTGCAATAAAATAAACAAAAATCAAATCCGTAGTCAAATAGATTCTCTCATTCCATTTTTTGAGGAGTTTGAAACCGTAGTATAGTTCTAAGTCTCTACACATACCCGTAAACATTACAATCAAAAGTGATAAAATGTCAATCACTTAAAACCATACAAATTATAACAAAGGGATAATTTTAACGTGGACATCGCCCATCGTCTCCCATATTATTTCAGTAGTATACCTTCCCTTTGCGGCTCTCATATGCAACCGATCTTTATAAATGATGTATCTAAAGAAAGTGAATTTCATGGCAACGTGACGAATTGCACTTTGACTTCAGAAATATGAAAGATTTGTTTAAAAAACGCATCTAAATATTCATGTAAAATGAAACCCGCAACGCACGTCAGAATTTTTAATCTATATCGTTAAATAACTTCTAAACAAAGCGTTCTAGGGCCTTAAAAACTAAAATATTGAGGCCAAGATTGAACAGTGCATTCTCACACCGTAATATACAGGATGAAATGTTCTTGAGCTTTCTATTACATTTTTGCTGGTTCGAGGCTCGATTCTACCCCTCCTGTTCACAACCTGTAGAATCTGCAACTGTATGTGAAATTACTAATTTCTTGATATTCTATGAGATTGAATTACACGGGTGTACATCTTTGCTTGATAATAAAGTTAAATAAGAATAGTTTGTATTGGCAAGGGTGTATTATATTGTTATCAATTACAAGGTGACATATAGAACAAGTGACGGAGGATAAGAAGGTCTTGAAGAAATATATAAATTACAAGCTTAATATGGAAATGGAAAAATAAGAAAGAAGGTGGGGTATAGCATGAGAGAGTTATCGCACGGGTACACTTGTATATTTTAAACAATATGAGTTCCATTAATCTTTAACGAAGAAAGAAAACGGAGGATGACAAAATACAGATGCTTTCTTATTCGAAATATTTTCGTATTCGAAAGACACCGAATTTTTTAAAATTCTTTATTCTTTTAAGCGTCGAATGTTAGCACTATCTTTATAAAGGGAACCATGACTCCCCATCATTTGTAGATAATGCCATTTCCGACAACGGCCGAACATTTTCCCCACTTTTTGCACGTTGTAGGACACTGGTTTGAGACTTAACGATGACAAATTTCTGCTGACTTATATTTCTATATTAGTTTCTTCTCATTTTCCCACATTTATATACGTTAAAAACAAGACACATGTTAAGAACTAGGAAATATTCTGGTAATTTTTGTTCTTATGGAGGATCTCTATTTTAGTGATTATTTACGTCAAAAATAGCTAACGTTAACATATTATTACGCCTAAATTTACAGCTAAAATACAAAAGTTTATAATCCCAAACGTTTCCTAGTGTACATAGTGTCTTGAGCGGAAGTTCATTTTCATTCTACTTCTCGTTCCTTTATTTCTTATCCAAGCAAGCAAACTGCTTTTACGACTGCATAAGGAGCTTTCACTGACAGGTAATCTGATCGCAGAGCGCCATCTTTCGCGCAGTAGCTGCATTTCATTTTTACAAAGTATCAATCAGAAATTGCAAGAGCTCATCCATAAATTAAGTAACGCTAAAGGAGGAGGGAAGAGATCTGAGGCAGCGTAACTCTGCGTTACACAGAGATAGGTAAGTGCGTTACAAGGGGAAGGGGTATTGTAAGTACTCGAAATTTGCGTTACGTAATTTATGGACGGTCTCTAAGAACTAAATAACGGATAAATCGAAGTTTTCCTATTCCACTTCCGATTCAAGATGAATATTTACCGCCCTTTGTTGGGAAACGTTTGCATTGAGAGCGTGGGAAGCATTTCGGAGGGTTTCTGCAGCGCTCGCTTCCGACAACGCCGATAGCGCCGACAGCGCAACAGAGCGAGCGACACGGCGCGGAGCGCAGCGAACGCCGCCACCCACGCGCCTATTTATACAGCGGCGGCGCCGTCGACGCTCCGCGATACAGCGCTGGCGGATCCGCATCGCCCCCGCCCCGTGGTAGCTGACACTCTCACTCCAGCCTCAACCGCCGCGCGGTTGCTGTTGTCACCTCAGCCGTCTCCCCACCCAGCGCCCCCACGGTTGTTTCCGGTACTCCCGCCCCCACCGCAGTTGCCAACCCACATCAGCCGCCTGCGACTCAACAGGCCCGTCGCTGTCTTCGATAACGATCTCGACCCACGGTATTTGCTCATCCCTGACTGTTCCTGACCCTTCTATCCCCCCCTACCGTTCTCCCCGCCTTCTCGCCACCCCTCGCCGCCTCTACCTTTCCGCCCACCCCATCACTGTTGCCATCCGACGCCTCCACAACACCCCGGAAACCTCATCTCTAGGGCTCTCATTTTGACCTAAAATACTTTGAAAATGATCTTTTAAGTTGATTTAAATATAAGAGGAAACTTAGCCACAAAATGACTTTAAAGAAAGGGAAATTACCTAATTTTAAAAAAAATATTAAATTTTACATTTTAAAATAAAAATGCATTTATTTAAATTTATATGAAGACCTCGGAGCAATAATATGCTATGCCAAAATGCTTACGTTTTGAGGAAACGGACAGTAAAGGTTCAGACATTGCATTGTACAGAAGGAGAACGTTATTTTACGAATACCGCTGCCATTTTACAGCGATTTTTTAAAATAAAATTCCAACATCTAGATACATCTATTGGACGTCGAAATATACTAATATTTCAACTTAATCAGAAATTTGGCATAGCATGTACTACCCAAAGTTCTTCATACTTAATATAGTCTTTATCTTATGAGGAAATGTAATCCTTAGCTCCAATCTTCCAACCGTCAATTTTTAAAGGTCGAGGAAATAATGCAAGATCCGAGTAATTTTGAGAATTCCGTCCTGAATACAATAACAACTTTTAGTCTGTCATTGTAGACTCATAAAACTTTCACTAACGAAAATACGAAAGGAAACAATGTGCGCAGAAATGACAGAAAATGACGCAAACGTCCAAAAAATGACCTAAAAATTGAAATTGACAAAACGTTATGCAATAACTACTCATTTCCATCAACTATATGTACCAATGTACCAATTTCTTATTCAGCAATCTAGTAATCAGTAGAGTCAGTGATATTTTTATTTTTTATATTTTGTTGTTAATTGCAATTTAAGTAATTACTTAGTTAACCTAAGTATGGACCAATGTATAATTATTGTAAGAAACCAACTAAAGTGTAAGGTGCCCTTGATCATATATTAGAACCTTAGATCACATATTAGAATCCGAGGCCCACTAATCACCCTCCATTTCCATCGCCCTCACCGCATGCGCCTTCTTTATCGCCCTTGCCGCAGCTTCCATTCTATGGCCTTCCCTCATCTCCTTCCAACGATCGCCGATTACCGCTCTCCCCGCGGTTATGCGAAATATCCCAACATCCCAAACGACCCCGCCATCGCTGCTGTTCCTCTCTCAACCGCCAATGCCCATGCCGCCGCCGTTGTAGTGGCCGCTGCCGCAGCCGTGGCCCCGGAGACCCCGCACCACTGGCAGGATGACCTCGTTCGCGATGGCGCCCGCGCTGCTCCCAATGCAGATGTTTTGGCCCGCCGCCCCTGCCGCCGAGCCCCGGCAGCTGAGTCATTGCCAGGCCACAGCCGACTCGAGACAGTAAATTCAATCACTTCTTGGTCTTGCAACAATATTATTCATTATTATTATTATTATTATTATTATTATTATTATTATTATTATTATTAATATCTTTCCATTACATCACGACTAAAGATCTTATGAGTCGGCTGAATATAAAATCTACTCCAGGTTGCAACCAGCTACCTAAGGAGCAGATCCGGTGACTATCAGTGCCTCTACAATACTTTACGCAAAATGTGGGCTGTTCCAAATAAACCAATTTCTTGCACTTCCCATTCTTTTGAATTACCGGGGAGTTTAGACAAGTTCTTACTCAAATTTTGCGGAACAAATCCCAGAGCTCCGATAACTATCGGGACGACCTGTGCTTTTACGCCCCACATTCGGCTGATCTCGATTTCCAAACTCTTGTATTTAAGACGTTTCTCTGCCTGCTTGGTAACGACGTTTTGATCGCAAGGTACAGCAACATCCACAAGTAAACACGATTTTTTCACCAATCCCGGATAACTATATCCGGTTTGTTTGCCGCTATCGTGCGATCAGTTTGAATTTGTTGGTCGTACAATATCGTACACAATCCAACAGACGTCACCGGTTTTGGTGAGTGTTCGTGCCATTTGGCGCATGTGTTTGGAACGTCAAGGGCGGTACAGATCTGCCAGTGGAGGTAGCTACACACCCTGTCATATCTTTTCAGGTATTCGGTCTTTGCTAGGATTGGACAAGCTGAGACAATATGATCAATGGTTTCTACTTGCTCCAGCCAAATGCGGCATTTATCATCTTGGGAAATTTTGAGAACCGCTTTATCATAATGTCGTGTTCTCAAGGCCTGATCTTGGGCAGCTATTACAAGTGCTTCCGATTCTGGCTTCATTCTTCCCCTTTTAAGCCACATAAATGATTGATCTTTATTGATCTGCACCTTGTCCATTCTTTTTAGGTATTGTCCGTGGAGTGGTTTGTCTCTCCACGATTTCTTTAACATTTTTTGTGTCTCACACTTCATGTTTAGCAGTATCAGAAGTTCAGTGTCTGTGTTATTCGACGTGTCTTGCCTAATTTTCTTCGCAATGCTTCTTGCTACACTAACAATGCCTCTGCTTCCCATTCTTCGGTCAGATTTCATGACCTGCCTCATTAGAGGGTCATCTTGATGGCTGACTACATACTTCCCCAGCCCGACTATTGCGTTTTGCCAGGAGGCTTCAATTTGTCTGAGGCCTCTTCCTCCTTCCTTACGTGACACATAAAGTCTATGTATATCAGCTCGAGGGTGGGAAACATGATGCATTGTTAGCAGTTTTCTGGTTTTTCGATCCATGGTGCGAATTTCTTGCTCAGTCCAGTCCACTAGTCCAAAACTGTATTCGGCTACAGGTACCGCCAAACTACCTATTGCAGATATTTTATTCCTGGAGTTCAGAGCGGACTGCAGGACAAGTCTCACTTTCCTATAATACTCCTTACGAATTCTCTCTTTCGTTCTGTCATTCGAGATGGTTTCACATTCTTCAATGCCCAGATATTTGTAAGTTTTACCTGGCTCAAGATCTTGAATCACAGTGTGCGTATCAATTTCAATGTTCTCAGACGTTGTGAGTTTCCCTCTTTTTAAATTGATTTTTTGCACACTTGTCAAGACCAAACGTCATGCAGATGTCATTGCTAAAGTCACTCACGACTGACAGCATTTGGGAGAGAATCGCTTCATTCTTAGCAAACACTTTCAGATCATCCATGTAAAACAAATGGGATACTGGCCTTTCATCACCATGGAGTTTAAAACCAAAGTCAGCTTGCGACAACTGTCTCGATAGTGGGATCAAACTAATGCAAAACAGCAAAGGGGATAGTGAATTTCCTTGAAAAATACCCCTGTTAATCTGAATACTTCTGGTTTCTACTGCTTCCTTTCCGCTGTGTATTAGTAACCTGGTACTCCACGACTTCATACGAGCCTTGCAAAATTCAATAAGTCTAGGATGAAATCGATAGATCTCCAGGGTCTTCAAAATCCAATCGTGTGGTACACTATCAAAGGCCTTTTGGTAGTCAATCCAAGCCACGCTCAATTTACGTTTGCGTTTCTTTACATCATTCAAGATGACTTTATTCAGTAGCAAGATTTCCTTACAGCCATAAGAGCCTTTACGACATCCTTTCTGTTCAGCTGGCATTAGATGATTCTTATCTAGATGTCTGTACATTTTGTCAGCTATGGCTGAAGTTATAACTTTGTACAGTACTGGCAGACAAGTAATTGGCCTGTAGTTCTTCGCCAAAGAGCTGTCTCCCGCTTTGGGTAGCAAATACGTGATGCCGCGTGTGAGCCATTCCGGGATTTCCTTTGGGTTTTCTAAAATTTTATTAACAGCCTTTGCTAGATGAGAATGTATTGCTGTTAATTTTTTTAATCCAATAAATCTGGATCTTATCAATCCCGGGGGACTTCCAGTTTCCCATGTTCCTAATTGCTTGGAAGACGTCCTCTTCCGAGAATTGGTGAACATCTTCTACTGTTTCTACAAGTTCATCGGCAGCATCAACTTCAGATTGAAGCCAAGATGCGTCTTTGTTGTAGGATCTGCTCTCCTCCCAGATTCCTGCCCAAAACGCTTCGACGTCATCTTTTGAAGGGGTAACAGCTTTGCCATTCAGTTTTTGAGTCAGATTGCGATAGAATCTCTTCGCGTCTGTTTCAAACAACCGGTTCTGTACACGGAAATCTATTCTACGTTTGTAACGTCTAATTCTTTGAGCCTATGCTTGAATTTTCTCTTTTAGCTTCTCAACTACCATTAGCCTGCTGGTGTCATTTTCAATATGGTATTTTTGTTCAACATTGAATATTTTTCGTTGAACTTTAGAGGTGTGTGTTGATTTAGAAGATGCCTCAGCTAAGAGTGATATTTCGCGCCGGATGTCGGCTATCCGTTTCAAAATTCTGTTCATCCACGTGGGTACAGAGCTGTTTACTCTGTTTTGCTGTCGGCCGTCGGTGTTCTTGGCTGGCCCCAAAATTATCTGAGATACTAGGTATCCAGTTGCATATATGATTTCAGTAATATCTATTATTATTATTATTATTATTATTCCCACTATATCACGGCTAACGATGTTATGAGTCGTTTCCATATAAAATCTATTCCAGATTGCAACCAGTCAGCTAAGGAGTAGATTTAGGGACTGTCGGTGCCTCTACAATACTTTGCGCAAAATGTGAGCTGTTCCAAATAAAGCGATTTCTTGCACTTCCCGGTCTTTTGAATTACCTGGGAGTTTAGACAAGTTCTTAAACAAATTTTTCGGAACAAATCCCAGAGCTCCGATAACTATCGGGGCGACCTATGCTTTTACGCCCCACATTCGTCTGAACTAGATTTCCAAACTCTTGTATTTAAGACGTTTCTCTGCCTCCTTGGTTACGACGGTGCGATCACAAGGCACAGCAATATCTAAAAGTAGACACGATTTTTTCTCCAAATCCCGGATAACAATATCTGGTTTGTTTGCTGCTATCGTGCGATCCGTTTGAATTTGTTGGAAGTATATTGTGTTTAGTCCAACAGATGTCACCAGTTTTGGTAAGTGTTCATACCACTTGGGGCATGTGTTTGGAACTTCGAGGGCGGAACAGATCTGTAGGTGGAGGTAATTTACATACCCTGTCGTGTCTTTTCAGGTATTCCGTCTTTGCTAGCATTGGACAAGATGAGTCCAAATGACCAGCCGAAGGGCGGTTCTTGGAATGTAATTTTTTTCGGAAGGGATTGGCCGGGGAGAGCTGGTGGAAGCGAGGTAGTGTCGAGGAGAGTATTCTTACAAAAGAAATGTACCGGGAAGGTTGCGGATGTTGGACGCTTCCTCTCCGGTTTAGGGTAATTTATGATTAATAAATTAGTGAAGTATCAATCTTCTTTTGCTTCATGGACAGTAGAAACCCTAACAATAATTATATTAGTAATTAATACATAAATAATAATAAAATTATAATAATATAATTATATAATTGTTAATATAATATATAACTATAATTGTTAATATAATTAATATATAATTATACATTATTCATATCATTAATATATAATTAATGATATAATAAATTATACAAACTTGGCTAAACTTAATTATATATTAATTATAAGCACTCTGTAGGTACATGCTATGCTTGTTACTCTTCTCCTAATATTCTATGGTGTTGGTGTTATCAGTTATATTGCAAATTAATGTTCGTTCAACATTGGTATCAATTTATAATTTGATACGTACGAGGTAATGCGGGAAATCGATTTCAATATTTCAACCGAAATGCACGTTTTGGGGTCCCCTGATACCGAAAAAGGGGCTCTTTTCAAAACGTTCGTCCATCCGTCTGACCGTCCGTCAGTCGGAACAACACTAGCGTCTAAACCATATGTGCGATTTCTTCCAAAATGAATATTTCCCGGCCGATCTGGTTTCACTCAAGGCGCCGCGATTTTGAAAAACTTTCTTCTAATTTTGGGGAACTTTAAATGAAGCTCCCCAGACATTTTAAAAATTTTCTCAAAACGGCTCCCTATTTTATCTATAAATTTCTTGTAATAATAGAGTAAAATACACTTATTAGGGTGGCATAGGTCCCGTGTTCACGGTTACCTCTGAATTTTCGAAAATTGCAAAAGTATAGTTTTTTCGGCGCCTTCCTACAACTACAAAATTGAAAATAAAGACTTTACTTTCAAATAAAATTTGTTTTCTAATGTGAGTTCTTTCATTCAGACCATGTACTTTTTTTGAAAGATTTTAGTAGTTTTCACGCAATAGTACGTGCAATATGTGCAATTTAAAAAAATAACAAAAATAAGATTTTCTCAAAACGGCTCCAAATATTTTCTTTTAACTTATGGTTGGGATAGTACTAAATGTAGTCTCTAAGGTGATTGCGCCATATTGCTCTGTTGTTTTGTTTTTTCAAAAATTACAAAAATTAAATTTTTGGACTAGTATCTCTAGTCGTTAATATTTACATTAGTGGCCATTTGTTCACATTAATCTATTAACGAGTACATGTGATTTAAATAATGTCAATGTTTCTCGAGAACTCAACCGTTTTCTGTAAAAACTAGCTCAAAATTCCACATTCTTAGAAACGCTTAATCTCCATTTTCTCATAAATGGCTCCAATTTATTTTTTTTCTTCGAAGTGTACAAACTGATAGTGCAAATTGCACTCTTTAATATGGCGTAAAGTTCATTTTGGGGATTTTTTTTTGTTTTTTAAAAAATAACACAAATATAATTTTCTTAATGATCTCTCATACCTTTAATACGAATATTTCCAGCAATTTGTAAGCACTATTTTATTTGTGAGTTATGGTGCTTCAAATGATTTCTAATGAAGTTTCTCGATATCGCAAATGATTTCTGTGAAAAAGAGCTTTAAATTTCGCATTTTTAGTAGTGC
Organism: Acheta domesticus; assembly: GCA_031308135.1. Lineage (NCBI taxonomy): Eukaryota > Metazoa > Arthropoda > Insecta > Orthoptera > Gryllidae > Acheta > Acheta domesticus. The sequence continues at coordinate 119,402,717 of JAHLJT010004567.1, read as the reverse complement.
TTAAACGCCATTTTCCTATAAACGGCTCCAAATTTTTCAAAGAAAATTCCCATTTACTGTTTTATTGTTTTTTAATATTCTTAAAATAATATTTCCTTTCCACTATTAGGAAACCTAAAAATTAAGAAAATGTAAAAAAATGTACTTTGGGTGGCGATAGATGACAGTTGGCAGGAGTATGTGTCAATTCTGAATTGCGATCCCAGATCCAAGGAAACAGAAAACTAATACGGGAAAGTCTGTGCCATTCTGTACGACCACGAGCTTGTTTCTGTTCTCATGAAAGCCGCAACTATTGACTGAAAGGTCAACAACCCCTTCGCTTAATAGCAATAGTTAAAAGAAAATGTAATTAACAATTGTTAAGTACTTATAAATAAGTGAAACAGTAGACGTTAATGAAAAAACGAGTTTAATGACTTTTTCCCCATTATGAAGTCTACAAAAAAAATTACCGACATAAACAATTTTTTGAAAAATACGAATAATTTTTGCAAATTTTTACTTGACGTAAAGGCAATAAGCTTATATTTCACATACTACAAAAGTATGTGAGGAAGTACAGTACTAGATTTATGGCTAAACATTATTATTCACTAAGAACCACATTAACTATATCTAGACTTAAAGTCTTCAAAGACAAATTTCGACTATTATAAATTACATCACCAAAAATTACGCAATAACCAACAGAAGACTAAAACCTTTTTTCCTTTACACTGTCAATAAGGGATGACCCATGAGGTTTCTTGAGATAACGTGCTTCACTCAGTTCATTACCTATCAAGCGCTGTTTCAAGAGTCGTTTTGATAGTCGATAACAGAGAATCGATGGTCACTCAAGTCAAAGGTCAAAGGTAGATGGTCATTTGCCGATGGTCGTTGGCCTATGGGCGATGGCCTATGTCTCATGGTCAATGAGCGACAGTTGATATTGATGATCGATAGCCAGTAGTCGATGGTCTATAGGCGACAGGCGATAGTCCTGAGGAGAGATGCGAAATGCGTCTATCCGCGCCAGCATCAAGCAAGTGTTCATCAGCATCATTGACCCTTTCCGACGCCACGACGCTCCCAAGCTCTACGGATGTACCTGCATCCGCTGCCTATGAGTTCGCTAACTCCCCTCACATTGTGCCTCGCGTAATCCCTCCAACCTTGACACAACCTCCCCTCGCTCGCACCCTCTCCTCCGTCATCCCAGTTTCCGCCCCTTCCGGTCACTGTCGGTTCGCCTACTGTTGACCCCTCCCCTGATCGCATTTGCGAGTATTTTTTAGAAACAGCTAAAGGTAAATCAGTACATGGAACTCCTGTTAAAGGCAGTGTTTAATCGGTGGTGATTCAAGAAGTTGTACGTGTTAAGAAGTTGGATTGAGTTAGAGTAGCAACACAATCGTCAATTGTTTACTGCCAATTTTATTGGCTTTGCTCACTCTTTTCCAAGCCGTGGCGAGGCTTCAGCACTCGACAAAGTTAACTTAAAACATTCTTGAAACCCGCCCTCGAAATATTAACACTGCATTTTTTCACCAAGCATTTCTAAATTATTTATTACTAAATACATTCATTCCACCGGTTTCATTTATTCATAATCTTTAGCTCTTTGTTTCTGAGGTTTAAAATGTCTAATATGATTTCTACTGAACTTTATGTTTCTCTCTTATTTCTTACATATGCGGGGCATACAGGAATTTCCTGAACCTGTAAATACTCGATAGCTAAACAACTACCCTTGCATTAGTTATCGTTCTAAAATTATTCCGAAATATAGTACTGAAATTCTAATACACTCGTTTACATTATTATTTTTTGTGCTCCACATTTGTTGACAATAATAAAGAAGACTCAATTAGGACGATTGGACGTGTAGCATTCTGCTCTCGCGTGTTTGCTACAGTCGACAGATATTATTATTCATGATCTTAATCAAACCATGACGCATCTTTCAAGAGAAGTCTTCTTTATTACCAAGAGAAAAAAATTGAAATACGAACTAGCAACAGCCATCTCGTTCCCCGACTATGAGGTCACATTCCAGTCATCACTTGACTTTTGTTCAGAGTTCAACATAACTTCACCTTAGCAAGGAACATTCAAGTGATATTGGGCATTGAAATGGTTCGTATAGAAATGGTTCGTACATTTAGAAATAATATTCCTTAGGCTGTAATCTATGTAGAAAACGAAACCCTTTTAATCCTTGGGAATTAAACTTATGTGAATACACACTCCGTAACACTATGGTCAGAAATGTATAGAATATTAATATAGAGAATGTTTAGAATTGTACAAGTTGAGAAATTGATAGATTGAGCGATTTATAGTTTTATTGATAATCATTTAGAGATATTGGCATATTACTCACTGTACAGAAACAGTTCGGCTAGACTCGGTACTTATTAAATAGTTAGGTTCTATTTTGTTTTGAATCTGATCGCAAAAAAATACAACATACTGCAATATATTCGCATTCCACCAGTTATAATTACGTACATTACAGGATTTAAGAGATAAAACAATACCTTTAATTTTCTCCTGAACCCTTCCGGTAAATACTTTCCATACGTTCTCTAAATTCTTTTACTCAGTAAAAACCTTTGCATTATGATTAGAAGGATGATCCGGTGCATTTTAAGGAATTGCTTATAAAGGATCTTTAGAATATACTGTGAAAACATCCTTCGGCGACATTTTCGCGTCTCCGGTGGATTCTTTTCACAGGAGATTGATGAGGGGCAGAAGGTAGATGAGGGTGTAAGAATAGCTCCATAAAGTCTCCAGCAAAGTAACTGCTGGAGCACCAGGTTATTTCAACCAAACCAAAATTCTAACCTTAAGACGCACAAATTGGACTAAACAAAAATATAATTGTAGGGTAGAAATAAAGATTTCTTTTGTAATATTTAGAGGTAATTTTTGGTAATATATATTTAAAATAATTATCATTATTATAAATATTTGTAGATATTTTGTAGTCGACGAATAAGTTAAGCAATCGTACAAACCTTGGAAATCATATCAAACATACTGTCAAAAAATGAGTATTACACAGCCTAGAGAAATACAAACAGAAGCTACTATTACCCTAAGCAGCATTTTGCAGAAGTCTCTGATATTGTAAAATACTTTTTGACTGACTCTCAAACAAACATTTCATTAATCAATATTTTGGTAAAATTCCGAATGATTGATATTCCCAAAATGCGAATATCACGAGGTGGGCATTATACAAGGCTTGCCACTGCAGAAATACCTTTTATTTGCTTTTATATGCTTCAACAGCGCTCTAGCGGTAACTGTGCTAATGGCCACGGCATTCAAATTGCTTCTTATGTATTCTGCAAAAGGTGCAGATACTGCAGCCCCTTGTCTCTGGTGTAATCTAGGTACCAAAAAAACAGATTCTGCAGAAAACTCGCGAAGGAAAATAGATTTCGCGGAGTATTAAAATAGAAGAATCATCAATCATGAATAATGACCTATTAGGTACAATCTACATTAGTACTTAATTACTCGTATTATAAATCCAATGCATAGTCCTTAAAGCTATACCTGGAATAGGTAAATGATTTAATGTGTAGGTCATTATAAACGTATCGTCTCCTGTATTATTTCAGTAGTATACCTTTGGGTTCCGGCTCTCACACGCAACCAATCTTTATAAATGAGGGCTCTAAAGAAAGATAATTTCACGGGGACTTGACGAATTCCCTTTTGACTTTAAAAATATGGATGATTTCTTTAAAAAAACGAATCGAAATATTCATGTAAAATGCAACCCGCATCACATGTCAACCTATACCGGCAAATAATTCATAAACAAAGCGTTTTAGAGCCTTAAAAAGTAAAATTTTGAAGCCAAAGGCCTCAAAGAAACGTTTTTCACATCATAATCTACAAGATGAGACATTCTTTGATCCATTCAATTAACTTTTCGGTTCCACGCTTGAATACTATCAAGGCCACCTCAATATTTCAGTTCTTCCTGCTGGTAGCAATTTTTATTGCCACACGCTTAAAAGGCTTAGATTCGACAATCTTTATTTACGCTTTCTGTTAACACCATAGTTTGTACAGTTTGACGAGGTTTATTTGCATAATCATTAATTCAAGATTTGCTCTCCAGCAACAACTAGAAGTACTATTTTAGTTGCTTCATACCTATACCGATGAAGATTGTTTCTTATGCGTGTAGTGAAACTATTCAATGAACGTTTTTTCATGGTCTGTAAGTGCTGTGTACTTAATTGTGAAGGGATGTGGGTGTTCAGTGAAGAGTGACGACTGTGTTTGTGTTTTACCTGTACCGTTATTTTCGTTATCATTCCATGAAATTTTCAAGTCAACAGGTTCAGACACGTAGCTTTCTCAAAAGTAAAAAGCTAATATTTTTGTGACTATCACGAAAAACTAAAACCTAACTGACAAAGAATATTGAATAATTATATCAAATGTCTTTAAGTAAGTTTTGGGATTGTTCCAAGCAAATTCTTCATGATACTGAATATTTATTGAAAATTTCTTTTACACATTAATTCCATTGTTCTTTATTTTTACTTTTAATTGTGTTAGTACATTGCAAGTTACCTTTATAGATTGTAAGTAAATAAACACGTTTCGTTAACTACTTTCCCTCTTAGAATGAAAATAGTAGGATAGGGATGAGTGTGGTGTCTAACATGCGAGAGTTCTCGCACGGGTACGCAGAGGTAGTGGGGGAAAACTTGTGCTATGGCACAACACAAAGAACAAAGTTTTTAAAGTAGCTAAAATAAAATTGCTTGAAATAAATGGAAAACAAAAATCAAAACGCGCTAGTCTACAATACTACGTGAATCAATTAAAAAACAACTAAATTTAAAATTATAGAAAGGATAGTGCAAATCACCCGACAACTGCTATCGATCGCAGTCCAATCGCACGATTTAAATGTTGGCGGTATCTGGAAGTATGTACACCAACGCCCAACTGCAAACTCATATTGTAAATAAAACACCGTTTGATATTAAACTCAAGGTGTCGGTTCGTTAAGATATTAAAAATGCAAACATCGTTTGAGCAACATTCCCATGTACCGAAGTGGGCTTACTAATGTCTACTAAATTGTTTCTAATGCTAACAAATCGTATTTAGTACTCAAAGGTGAAAACATTAGTTTGATTATTTTTTGGCTCGGAATTGTTTTTCTTGAGGTACGTAAGGACGCAGAAAATAATTTATTACTTTTTAGTATACAAATAATTTTTCAATTTTCTCACCCCAGCAAACCTCACCCCAGCATCCTGACTCTCCAAAACTCACTCGGTTCTTCATAACAAATCAAGGAAAGTTAAATAATATTGCAATGAGTAGGTCTGTTCTTGCCCGATCCGGTATTTTCGCACTACTTTACTTGGCTTTCTCAAGAGTAAAAACCTTTTCAATTATTTGACTATCAAGGTAAGCGAAAAGCTAACTCTCAAGGAAGATTGAAACATTTCTTCAAATGTGTTTTTAAAGAAGTATGAATTGTTCCAAGAACATCTCTCTATAAGTTTTCTCTATAATGTTGAATAAACGTTAATTGAAAATTTGTTTCAAATATCAATTGCATTGTTATTTTGTTTGATATTCTGTAATTACATTAGTAGTTCCTCTCCTTTATGGAAAGGATAGACAAATGGATAGGGAAAGGGTGGGATTTAATATGCGAGAGTTCTCGCACGGGTACGCTAGTTAATGTTTATTGAGAAATGGTGAAATGAAAGATATATCAAATAGGATAATACAAGGAAATCCTCTCTTGAACCCCCTTTGGTCCACCATAAATTCCCCATACTTCGACAGGAAGTTAGGTCTTTGTTCCAATTGAGAATATTCTCACCGCTACACTACAACTAGCCCCAGATCTTACCTAATCTATTTTTTGAAATAAACTATAAATATTAACCCTGAAGAGGTGGCGATTGCCGGAGTTATGTTAGAGGTGGCGCGGGATCCTTTCTGACCCCTTTATTTCTATATAATATTATATTTAGCAATAAACAAGTGTGAAATTAATTATTTTAATAATGATCAATCATTAATAATATAGTATTAACATGTTGCATGTCAACAATTTATTACTCTTCTCACTGAACTATATTGTTTACACAAAACATCGCGATGATCATTACAAACTTGTTTTCTGCATTTAGCACAAAAAGTTTAGTTTTCCTCAAATTATTCAAAATGTTAAATAAACAAACAATACACTTTATGCTGACACATTTTATCAATGTACCGGCACGACTGAAGCACTGCTGCAAGCTCTTCGCACTGCCGACGGAAGTGGTGGCGCGGGGTCAGACATCATTTTGTACGATGGGTGGAATGTTATCGCTCTTCAAGGAAACCCATCGCGCTGTCGCGAAGTTACACCTTTCAAACAAAAGCTAAATAATGTAGCGAAAGGTTGTGAAATGTAAAGCTTCTGACTCGGAAAATTAGGCAACTGCAGCTAAGCAATGATACGTGGGGTCACTAGGGACCCCGCGCCACCTCTCTCGAGTTAAGATTATGCAAAAAATTAGCGACTGTTACTAAAATTTGTGAAAACATTTGAAATCTTACTGCTGCTATTCCGTGTAATTTCCGGTGTCTTCAGTAGCAGAAACGGCTCGAGCCGGTTGTAGAAACATTTCTATATTTTCCTCCTAGTTGAATGTAGCGTCGCCGACGCTGTAAACTGTTTTAAAAGTATATTCATGTGTTAAAAATTTCTTTCGTACTTCATTTCTTACATGCGTAGCTTTGTTCAAATATGTTTTTAAAGTATCTGGCATTGGACTTACCAATGAATCGCAGTATCTCTTAATGTTATACTCCAGTTCAAAAATTCCCAACACTCAATGGCCTTGTATATTAACTCCAAAAGGGAAATGAACTGGTCATATTGCAATTCCAAAATGATAATCGCTGTAAAAAATGCTTACAGGTATATGAGTGATGCGACAGCACAGCTATATTTTTTACGTTTTGTTTTCTGGTTGAACCAGGGTTTAGGGTGGCACGGTTCGTTTGGTTCACTGATCCGGTTCACTAGAGAGGAATCGACTCAATGAGCCGAATCCTTGTTTACTATTCGCGTTCAACATGGTAACGTAATAATTTTATACATTCTATTTCACAAGCGCGTGCTACTTGAACATTCTTTACTACTTAAACCACACATTTTTTGTTATTAAAAAGAGCCACTCGTCTATTTAGTTAACTAAATGCTACTTATTAAATTTTTAAATGCTCTATAAGCCACAGAATATAAATGGCAAAAGTATAACTCACGTATTGGTTGGAATTATTTTAAATTTTTTAAAATTAAATCTTGTACAAGACATAACAATTCAATTTTAACAAACATGCGAACAAATAACAATAACAAATGGAGAACATCTTGTAATATCTGGAACAAAAAATGTAATTTTAAAATTTTTCAAATAAATAGTAACAACTCACTTCTTAATGCGATTTAAAATTAATTAATGGGTGTTAAATAACAATAAGAAAACTGAAGAAAACTACGATGTTAACGTAATAAATATAATTATTTAAAATAAATTCCATTTCACAAACTCATACTACTTAAACTTTTGTTATTGGGGGGCTATCGCCCCCCAAACCCCCAATTTTAACTCTTCGAAAACGTGTCGAGACAGTAAATTTCGTTATGTTAACACCACAAATAGAAATATTTCAAATAAATTATATTTCACAAACACATGCTACTTTTAACCTTTTGTTATTGGGGGACTATCGCCCCCCAAAACCCCCATTTTAATACTAATAAACCAACTCGTCTGTTTTTTAAACCAATTCTACTTAATATGTTAAAGAGAGCGATATTTTAAAAGAAAAAAAATTCACTCACATAGTCGTCGAAATTATACCATTTTAAGAGTATTACCACTACCATAGTAATACTGAAAATTAGTGTAGTGTCTCGGAAGGAATTACACACTTATAACACGAAAAAACGTCAAGCTTGTTTCTGAAAAAAATACGTACTTTTTACGAACTGAAGCTTAAAAAATTAATAAGAAAAATTAAAAAAGTAACTTGTTAAGCTAATAAAATATTTAAAAATATTTAAAATATTTAAAATCAATTATATTTCACAAACACATGCTACTTACACGTTTATTATCACCTTTCAAATCCTCCATTTTAATACTAAAAAACAACTCGTCTATTTTTAAAGCAAATACTCCATAATATGTTAAAGAAATCATTAAATAAATCCTGCATTTACACCTTCCATCACGGTAGACACACAAAATCTATTAAAAGATGTCTTGAAATACGAAAAACCCCGACCACACATGCTTCACGTAATTGAATTGTATTCAAAAGTAAACAATTTTGTTGTTATAGAAACAACTGAATATGATATTACGAGAAGGCTTTTTAAAATCTAAAACCATTTCTATACTAATATTTGAGTTCAAGCAGCAAGCAAAGCAGCAAAGAAACAAGTTTTTGTTTTTTTTAAAGTGTTGTGAAGTGTAATTTTCAATGTGAAGTGATATTTTAAGAGTGTCGTGATGAAGAAGAAATTGTTCGTAAATTTGATATGTATATCTTCATATGGCTTTGACGCCTGGTCATTTCGTGTATATTTATGCTTAGGCAAGTTGCAAATTCTTTATACAAAATACACATGCAACACTTCACACTTCACTACAACTAGAACACTTCAGAATTTATCATACATTCTGCCGGTTGATATTTATTTAGTTTTTTCTCGTTTGTCAAAAATCATTGTTGCCATTCTCGTGGAACAAAATTATGGTGTAGTGGACTGAAAATAACCACGGAATAATGGTGTTAAACCAACGCCACCTGTATAGATCTATTTAGGTGGCGTTGGTTTAATTCCCGTTACCCACAAAGATCATAGATCCAAAACACGAAAAAACACGTATTTGACACTTTCTTGGAATCTTATGGCCGAAACGAAAAAGAAATTATCAGTTCCCCAACAGGGGACCGAGACACGTTCAATGACACCTCATATGTCTCGATTGGTGCACGAAAAGTGGTCTAGCCGTGAGACACAGAAATCTCCACAGACGCACGGTATAGGAGTTTACTCAAATACTATATAGGGAGGGATTTATATCTACAGTTGACTCCGGTAAAAGTGAACTTCTTGGAACTAACATGTTTGGTTCACTGTATCAAAGTTCACTATAACCGAAGATGTCAAATTTAATGGAATTTGTCCACAATAATTGATTTTATTAATATACAGCAAAATTCATTAACAGCACGAACTGAAAATTTCAGTATCTTTATTTTTGCGTAAAAAAACAATTTTTTTCACTTTTTTGCTTCATAGATTTTTCATTAGATTCTTCTCCAGAGATCGAGCTATCTCCATACTTGATTCTGCACTGTCTTCTGTTTTTTGTATATCGCAATGCAGTCTTGGTACCTTTCAATGTCTCTTGCACTAGGGGAATACCATCCACTCTACGAAGGCTCTTTCAATCGCCTATTAACATAGAAGTTCCAAATAATTTCCAGGACTTATTTCCTGCATTCAATACAGCCGGTTCACTATAAGGTTCAGGTTCACTATAACCGAATCTTCTTATGCTTATTTGTAATGTAAGTGAAGCGGGACCAGTGACTTAAGTTCACTATAACCAAGAGTCCACTATAACCGGAGTCAACTGTATTTTTTTTTAAATTAAAATGCTTATACTTAAATATATTTTTCTCTGAATCACAATCCAATCACAATTTTGTTCTATTAACTAGCTGCAAATCAAATACGAGAGACAGTGCCCGCTCGTTTACTACGTGTCTTATGGATTCTCCAAGTTGCAACCTGGGAACCACAGCATAGGCAACATTCTTTTTCTAACAGGACGAATTTACGAATACCGTCTCTGATTGAATTATTACGCTTTTTGCGGTATATTGCGAACTATTACGCTTTTTGCACGCCGCAAAGAGATAAGATCCCAGAAGAAAGAAGGGAGAAAATGTAGCAGAGGATAACAAATTACATGAGAAAGCTGTGCACTTGTCGCAGAAGTCCCGCTGGTATTTTATAAACGTTTTTAGGATAAATTTACATTGAAAATATTAAAGAAACGAACTTAAATACTTATACTCATTATTAGGCCCGGACAATTATGTAATTATATATTTTCCTAAGGTAACTCTATCCAGTCGAATCAACGATATGTTCACGTTTTACATCGGTTAGTGGCCAAAATCGTTGAGTTTTTAGTACATATATTTACATATTTTGCCCGAAATTACATATATTTACATATTTTACACAAATGAACATATTTTTACATATTACTGATTTTTTCCATTATCCTACATTTAAAAAATAATTATTCACTTTTCCTATCTGTTTTTCATGAGGAATCATCCAAACAAACAATTCAGCATTGTCAAACATTCTGTAGCCCCCTCACTAAAATGAAGTTATTATTACGCGCTGAAATGAGTGTATCCATAAATGCCAACGATATTAGAAGTAAAAGGAGAAGGCGAAAATGCAATCCATAGATTCTGTTCTGTTAGTTTCCAGCGCGAGTATCGCAGAGAACAGAAAGGAAGTTTGAAATTTGTGAAAATGATATCTTTAGCAGGCGATATCGCGCACCCACTTCGCATATTTTAGAGGTCTCCTTTGACCTCTAAAAGAAAACACCAGAAACTACACGCACCAGCTCAAGAAGGGCTGTTGACATTTTTCTTTCCCAGATTTTTACATGCGTCCCTCTACCGTTGTTCGTAAGTTATCTCTTTGGACCACAAATCTGAAGTAAAATCTCGCTGTGGAACTGATGTGCAACGAAATTGTCTTGGCAAGGTTGTAATAGGTTTAATGAACGTTTAAAAGGGTAAGTCTTATTTTGTTAACTTGTGAAGCGTTACTCAAATGCAACCATCAAACTGTTACAAAACTTTTAACAATACAACGGGATTTTTGTGGCCTAATAAAGTTAAACACTAGAGGTATACCCGCTCATTAAATGAGCGGTTTCCTTTTTCTCCATTCCGTAAGTGATCAGGTAAAGAAAAGAAACTTGCAAAAGTAAGCAGGTTTTTCAGATGAAGGATTGAAAGGTTTACAAAATTTAAAAAATGACTTTGCAATTCAATGACAGTACATTTATCATATGGTTTTTAAACAATTTCTTGATATATTAGATATATGAGTGATTAAATTTTCCGTGAGTGATTAAATTTTACGTGAGTTATATTTATTTGAGTGATTAAAATTTTACGTGTAAAGAATTTGTTACGATATACCATACATATATGGTAATGAATGCACGTGAATCATTATTATTTTTCCACTATATTAAAGTGATTGTATTCATTGTTAAAACGTAACTTATGCAGTTATGAATAAAATCCATGTGAAACCACTTTTTAAATCCATTCAGTTTAAACATGAATAAATGTATTATAAAACTTCAATTTCAGTTTACCGGTACATGATACGTTGCACATCAAAGTGGAAAACGTAACCAACGCAAGTATTGAAATTTATATTGATACAATAACACATCCAATGTCTAAGCTCTCAGGACTGTCTATCCTCTAAAATATAGTATTCCCAAAACAATATTTTTCCTCTTAATTTTATAAAATTAAATCTAACTTGAGACAATTGCAGGTCATACACTTTTTTAGCTCTGCAATGTACAATGTAGTTCTTAGGGGGGATACATTTTGTAGTTCCATGTGCGATATTGAAATCTGTTTAAATTATTCCCTCTTTATTGTAATGTATGTATGCATGGAATTAATATTAAGAGAGATTATCTGAAATGGCACAGAAACAACTCAATTTCAAGCTGGAAAAATGTTTGTTTCCTCTAGAGAAGCAAGAGCCTATGTTGGTATTATAAGTGAAATATTAACTAATGTTAACTAAATGTTAACTAAATTTGTTTATTTTGTTTTTGATAAAATTTTGATGTAAGAATCTACAACATATTGTTGGAACAGTCTTCCAAAACTGGGCAAAGGGCTGAAACCACCTCTTATTGCTAAGCGATAAGAATAGTACTGCAACTGAGTAACAATATTACAAACCAAAGTTTTATGGACAGAATCAAGACTCATCCAAAGCTTCCGCAATGATTCTCTACGTACAAAAAGTAATGGATAAGAAATGGGTTCAGTATCGGAGTCGAGAGCAGATATTATTTTTATTCGATGACCAAATACTTCAGAATGAATTGTGAAAGAAATATTGTTGGAGGGACCTCTATCGTCACTTAGAAATACAGAAGCAATTTCTACAGTTGTTGATAGATCGTAATGTCTTTTATCAAAAGTATTCCGCAGAAAAAATGAGATGGTAAATAGGAACAGAATGAGAATAGGTTTGTTTCAAATTTGTTTCACATCAACTTTATGTTGAAACAATTGGGTATACGGATTGACATTGAGAAGCCTGTGCATCAATAATATTAAATCTGCTTCGCATTCGTTATTACTAACTTGATTTATTCTGAACTGTAAAGAATTGTCCGAGTCTCGAATAAAGAGAGATTTGCATACTTTAAAGGATTGACATTATTGAGATGTACAGGTATCACTGAATGGTATATATGCCCTTGAATGCGTAACAGTACGGCCTATGGTTTTTAAATGTTAAAAGATTTGCTTGCACAGAGACAAATGCTAGGACATTAGTACAAATAACTTCTAATATTACTCAAGTAATGTTTTGATCTTTCATCATTTTTTGTAATTAATTTTCCTAGGAGTTCAGGAACCTCAATAGGGGAAACAATATCAGATTTTGCTTGGCTTAATAAACCCGCCTTGTGCTTTTTCGGAGGCAAAATGTCTCTAGTTAAAGCACTCAAAAAATACAGACATTTCTTCAAAATAAACTTTCTGGACATCTTTATCGTTTTGGTGCATCATGTTCTATGTTTGGTGCATCATACCCTTCCTGTTCACACTACGGTTTGGCTGTACTATGTATACTAATTTGTAGACTGCTACATCTGCTTCCCCTGATCATCTGACAACATTAACTTGGCGTGGAGGACTGTTTCTGTTGTTTTGACCTTTCTTCCTTTTTTTACGTTAGCTTTTCAAAGTCAAACGCCTCTTACATGCCATTGTAGCTACAAATTACAAATATATCAACTCAGTTATGTCCTAACAATAAACTTGTGTCAAAGGTTACTGTAGCAATGATGATATACTGTATCATAACACACAATTTTATATCATTTCATTCATTAATTAACGCGTACTTTTGAACTTCCAAATTTCAAAGCTCCACAAACAGTCACACATAAATAATTAGTCAGTGACCTTGCAAGTCGCTGAAAAATAATTCATCAACATCAATATACAAATTCTACAAATGATACTACATTGTAGATAGAATATATCTACAAATGATCAACCATAATAATTCAGTTGTATATTAACAAATTATTAGCACTAACAATATTACAGCATTGTGATATTTTTTAATTTATTAGTAATTTTCAGTATTGATCAGAGAAAATATTAAAAGAAATACACTTATGGGTAAAGTAAATTACTATTTTTCTTTTCTTTAAAAATGTAATGCTGAAAAAAGTTATACTACACTCCCAAACAAACAATTTGTCAGTGGCCTAGCTTTGCTTGCTGAAAATGATTCATCAATATCAGTATACAAATACATGCCAATCTATCTACAAATTACACATCATAACAATTCAGTTATATGGTAAGACTACTGGATATAACGTTATTGCAGCACAGACATGTTTTAGTTAAGTTTGGTAGATGAAACCAATTCACATGGACAACAGCTGAAAATGTTAATGTAATAAAGATCAATAAAACCAATCAATCAAGAAAAAAATATTGCAATAAATGCACATAATCAACAGAATAAATCAAGGGGGAAAATAATGCAAAAAGCACATTTATGGATACAGTAAGTTACTTTTTATCTTTATAAAAAAAGGAATGAAACAAAGTTACTCCTTTGAATAAATTATTTACATTAGTTTGGTTTCGTAGTTGAAACAAATTTACTTGTACAAATACAACTGAAGAAATTAGGTTATGTTAGGTTTGGTTAGGCGCGAACGTAACACATAAAACCCATAACACATAAAATCCCAATTGTATTAATACGTACCTTTCCTACCTATTTTGGATTCACAAATTTCAAAGCTCATTGCCACGCTCGAATAGATTTTTCGTGGCTTTTGCTAGCTGCTGAAAAATATTCAGCAACTGCAATGGTTTAAAACATGAAATAGTAAATGGTTAAATATAATGTGAAACTGGTAATACAAAACATGAAATTCTAAGTGAATTCATCCGTACATACTTTGAATTTACGAAGTATTGAAGCATGCTGCCACGGTACAATAAGTTTTCGTCCCAATGTGCAACGTCATATTTGCTTCACGCCGCGTAACGCTGCTCTCTGGCCGGGCCGGCCATGCTTTCTCATGCCGCTGTTCCCGTCGATTCAAGAATCGATTCTGAAGAGAATCAGTGATCACCATCGAATCGCACTTATAGCCCGTCTGCTCATTTTATTGCAAATATTTATTGTTATAATAAAAGAATTTAAAAAGTTATTCCCAGGGCCGACACAATGAAAAAATAGCTTCAAGAAAAATGCTTCCCGAGCGAAATCGGTCGCGTAATTTATCCGTAGTAGTTCTAAATCGAAACTGCCTTACACTAATAATATATATGATGATAATGTCTTCCTTCCGGTACTAGTGCAGCGCCGTACATGTGCAAGGCAGCAGAAGCCCTGTAGGTATTGTTCCAAAATTACTACTTCGAATCTATCTTGTGCGTGCGTTGCGTTTGCAGAACTGATTACATCTCAGTTTGGTAAAGTTGAAACATTGATTTCCAATACAAAAAAAAGATTAACGAGATGGGGCACTTGGATCGACGCAATGAGCTACAATACTCAACATTTTGATTTTGTAAAACAAGTTATACATCAATTTGATTGTGAAGCTGCAGGATCTATAGGCATATCGAAGCAATTGTTTGATACTCAAAAAGTTGAATAACTATATTGCCTCATTTTTCAGTAAGCACTACAATTAAATTTTTGTAAACATCTTCCCTGAAACTTTCTGGTAGCTTTGAAATTACCCAATCGGCAGTTGCTTCGAGGGTCAATAGGGGGATCTACTGAAGAAAAAGAGGTCTTTCGTTCTGGTAAAAAACCCAGGATTCAAACAATTTGTGCTATTAGTGCAATGCTGTGAGGGGACAATTCCGTCACACTGGATCCAGAAAACACGGAGAAGGATAGAAAGTGTATTTTACATGAATATTGTAAGTCAAATGAAGTCAAAATGCAATTCGTCACGTCTCCTTGAATTTCTCTTTCTTTAGAGACCTCATTTTTGAGACCTCATTGTTTGCGTGTTAGAGCAGCAAAGGGAAGGTATACTACTGAAATAATGTCGAAGACGATATAGGTTTAATATTGATACGGGATCTTTGTAAATAATAGGATTATGAGAACTGTAATGTTTAATTCTAGTCTTTCTATTAAGTCTACAGAACAATATATACTAAGATAAAGGTATTTTAATAAAACAATATTGATATAATGATATTTAATGTTACATATTTCATACTTTTGAGTACATATTTCTGTACATTATGATACATATATATGTACATATTTTCCCAATTTTTAGTACATAATTATCTGGGCCCTACTCATTATACACATACATATTTATTGCACATTACAGTTACACTTTGATATTATACATGCAGACCAAGAGCGGAGTATCTCGTGTACGTCCAAGTTTGTTGGCGGAGACAACTCCTGCCACAATTTTTGAGAGAAAGACAGGCTTCATTTTGTGAACTATTATCTGTTCACGTTTCGACTATTCAGAGGGAAAGAAAGATGCGAGTGGAAATATTGCGTGTGCGCCCTGCAGGGGCTGCAAGAATTTGGGCCAGACTCCATGGTGAGCCGCTACAGTTGCCCGCGTGTCATTCTCATTCACTAGACTAGGGCCGAGGTCCCGAATACCTTCCCTCTTCTCTGGGGAGCTGACTCGACCAGCAGCTTGCGACAGTGGTTACCTGACAATGGTTAGCTGGTTCAGGCACACTGATATCTTTACAGTGCCTCTGAGTGGGAAGTTCTAGAGTCCGAATCCAGACGGTGGTAGGATTTTCGACATTAGCTAGGGACCTAGTAGGTCGAATTCATCCACTGTCTGGAGGAGAATTCCGGCCGGTTGCTCTGATCGTTAATTTTACATGGTTTCTCTAATCAAGACTAGGGGAGTACTGGAGTAATACTCTAATATAAGGACAGACGCGCGCGATCTTTTCTTTCTCTTGTTTGTCCTATCCTCATCCCTTACTTACCCTCGTTTACACTCACTTGCTCTTCAGTATCCGGAGCTTAGAGCTTGACCCGGCTTGGGCGGTGCCCCGGCTGTATAAGTTACCTTATTGGGGAAAACCCCACAAGCCGACATGTTGGTCGGCGCCGGATTGACCATCCAACGGAGGAAGAACACCTGCGACTACCTTGGTAAAAAGCATGCACTACACCTGTGGCATTAATATTCATAGCAGTTAACCCGCTCGAAAACATGAAATAATCAATAGGTTGCCTGCAGATAACCGGTGGGCAAGAGCACGCCAAGTACATCGCCCACGTGACCAGCCCAAAACAACAGCACTGTGGACGGGCAGTGGGGCTCCAGCATCCCAGGGAGTTGCGACGACCGGCGACCACTCTTATCTGGCCACGCAGGAAAGGTGGGCAGCAAGCAAAGCAGCGCATTGCTTGAGACGTCGAGGGCAATTGTGGACTATCGCACGCTGATGAGCTAGAATGATGTGATCGTCCATTTCCTCGCGTACGCGTTTGAGTTTGCTCTGCCGATTGCATGATTATCCGCTCACGCCGGAGGCGGCGCCGTTATCGACGCATTCCCTTTGATGGGTGAAGCGGTGACGCGCTGCTCGCAAGATTCAATGCACGCGACCTCTGTGGAACCTTGAGCGAGCCAGATGGCAAGTGAACAGGTTGCGATACCATGCACTTTGATCCGACGACGGCATGTATTGCTACTGCATAAACAGCTACAACAAAAAGCCTTATCAACAGGAAATCTCGACATAATGTGCTCGGAACGGTAAATGTCGTTATGTAAATTCGCCTTTCAGGTACTTGAAAGTGTTAATAACGAAGAAACATGTAGGAAAATAAGTAATTGATACTTTTCGAATATATTTTGTTAAAGATTGTTTTGTTACACAATTTGAAAATAAGTTTGGATAATAAATAAATTAGAAATCATAAATTTTGACAAGAAATTAAGAATAACTCCCAAAATAATACGTCAATGATATGCTTCATAGTACTGATTCAGATGAATCCACATTATTAAAGAAAATTTCAGAAAATAAATACCAGAAAGGTAATTTGAGAACAGTTCTTCACTATACATATTTTTAATACTCACAAAATTGAACGCATTATTTTTCAATCTGATGCAAACCCTGATTGGAATATGATTGTACTTAAGGAGAATTGGGGGTGCTGAAGAAAATAACATGTTGAAAGTAAATAAAATCAAAATAATTTTTCAGAAACCGTGGCTCGCCTTTTTATCAAAGATTCCTATTCAATTCCGAATATCTAACATTATAATTTTAAAATACTAAGAACCTATTTAAAAAACCACATGCCTATTTCAAATGGACATGTACATGCACAAATTGCACATGCACAAAAACATGTCTGTATGAATTAAAAATTTCCAAAATTTGTGTTTCAATGCTACCAAGGATTTGTACTTCAAGAAGCTTAGCCAGTTGAACGGTTAGCAATGACAGCATAGGCTTCAGCTGTAAAAGTAAATAAGTAGATAGATAGGCCTGGCAACTCTAATATATGAGAAGGCGAAGTGGATCGCAAGAGACAGTTATATCACCGCCATTCTCAAGAAGGAAGAAGACGGAAGAAACAGCACTACCGTACATTGACAACCTACCTTTGCGTAATGGCAACAATCTTAGTTCTACATACGTGTACATACATGCAAGTACCGACGTGTCCCCGACGACACTCCCCCCCCCCTACACACACGCGCGCGCACTTTCATTATCCAAACGTCATTCATACCTCAACAAGTAGAGCCCAGAGCTCTGACCTCTCCACGCAAACACCAACTAATACTTACAAATCCCATGATACTGCGTACGCTTCAGGACACATGGATTCACGCCACACATTCGCTTCAATTCAAACATGCTTTCAATAAACACCCTTCTACTGATAATCACCACATATATCCATACCAATATTTAAACAACCCCAAAAATATCGACGAGAACCTAAGGTAATATATCTATATTTAACAACACTATTTTTTCCTAAATGTATTTATATATTTGCGGTCAGTAAGACATGTTTCGCAGGTAAATAGTATTGTTCGATTTACAAATGTAAATCGTATGATTCGTATATGTAATTGTGTATGTAATCCGTATCAAATCGCGATGTTAGTGCTCAAAGTTTAAAGATATAATTCCCGTAGCTTAAATACATCGATTTGAGTAGCCTCTCTCCTTCCACGTAGGCAAAGGTAAGTACGTCTTACACAAAGCGCTACGCTTAGCCAACTTTCTGCGATTTGAAAGTGGTATCAAATCGTTGTAAGCGAGTCGGTTACCTGAGAATTTAACGTCTCTTTTCAGAATTGTGTCTAGTGAATTTGACCAAATCGGTGCCAGCGTAAGGCCCAATATTCTAAAGTAGAGTGTACTAGGACAGTGTAAGCAAGGGTTTACACTAGAGCCATTTTTGGCTACCATTTTACCTCAAACAGGCAAGTATCCACTTACTTTTACGAAAAAACGTGTGCAAAAAGACATTTATTCTGGCTAAAAGAGGGTTGTAAAAAGGCACGTAAGCAATGAAAAAAATTAATGAATCAAGCAATGTACAATTTTCAATGAATTAATGTAAAATATTGGGTAGTTAAAAAATTGACCCTACCTCTAGAATTTACATCATCGCCTGAATGGAAGGAAGCTGTATTTTCTTTGTAATATTGATTGCATTTGACCACCCGATTTGATAACAACGAATATGTTTCACTCGCGACGCTGGCTCTATGAAATGCTATTTTGGACTCTTCAATCTTTGAATGGAAACAAGATTATATTATTAGATTTTCGCACTTGTGTAATCACCAGTACTGAGAAGGGTCGCACCGTACTTTAAATAGAGAGAGCTCGGCCATCAAAAGGTATCGAAGGTCATAGTCAAAAGAGAGCGGAGGCTATAGGATGGGATTATTTGTGAGCGAACTAAGTCTGTCGATATTAATGAATGAAATACAAAAATATTCTCTTCTTCATCTCTTTCTCATTCGGATTTTTATCACACCGGGCTCTGCAACCTTTACTTGCAGAGAAGGACAAACCCTTCGTGCAGACTTCGTGCAGACAGTGCCTTCGTGTTGTATAGATTTGCGCGTTACCCGATTGATCAAGAGAGATCGTTTGTCAGGAGAAAAAAAAGGAAAAATAATGATGAAAGAGAAAAAAGTCAGAAATAAGGCAAAATAATAAAACAAATTGCGTCAAAACTAATGCAGGCAAAAAACGCATACTGAAAATTCATTAAGACATATCAATAAGTTTAATTAATTGATTTCAATTTTTAAAAGTCATAAAATAGCAACAATAATAAAACCGCATTTTTCCACGAAGATCGTTAGAAAATGTAATAGTAATGTTGTTTTGAAAGTACACATTTGAAAATAGAGTCGATATGTGTTGAACATCATCAAAAACCGTTTAAAGCCACCTGTAAAACTCGCTAAAATACAGACGTACCCAAAGTGTTGGAAACCTTTTAGTTGGAAAGCTTTGAGTCTTGTGAGTCCCAATGCCGTCCACTGAATCCACCGAAAACCGCATTACGATATTATAGCAGTGCGAAAAATATTTGCGTTGCTACTAATTACTACATCACACATTAATAAAGGCACATCTGATAGGGATGATCCGATTAACAGAAACACATCGGATATGTCAAACGTTTGTTTCACTAAACAATACACTTTTCGGAAGCTTTCTTTACAAAGTACGCATAAACATCACGGTCATTAGCGTCCACATTGCATTAGTGGTTACCGATTAATTGATTACTGTTTCCGGACGCGTTAACTGCTTAGGTCGTAAGTGTAGTGCGTGTTTTTACCTCGGAAGGTGACGATGAACTTTTAAAACTGAATGGAGGGATCCGGCAAAACCCAACACACAGGCTTGCAAGGTTTAACCCAACCAGGCATTTCCCATGAGCTGGGCACTGCTCCATCTGGGACAAATTCCATGATCTCGATCGGTCTCCCTATATGTGTGTGTGGTATTGTAGTGTATGTAAGTATAAGTGTGGGTATGTAAGAGATGAAGAGAGGACAATGAAGAGGACGGTGAAATCGCGCGTGGCTAAGAGGAAGGTAGTTTGCTTCGGTATTTACCTGGTGTTAAAGGGAGAAATCACTAAAAACTACCGATTAGGACAGCCGACCGCTAGAATGCTCTTCCAGACAATGGCACAATTCAAACTAGCAATCTAGTCAGTCTCAAAAATCCTGCCATCGTCGGGACACAAACCTTAAGAGCTCTTGGTCAGAGATACTGCAGTCGACACCCTCATCATCGATCGACGCCCTCAGTGATTACAATTATATATTGTACACTGCAAACTACAGCTACTATTAATATAATAATACACGACTATTAATACACGAATATACAATTATAAACTTGCATAAACATTTTACCGTGTACTGTAACATGTAATTCACAAGTTTCAAAACATAGACTTAATATAGTTTAAATATCCAACATAGTTTAAATAAATTTGTCTTTGTCTATTTCTTCTAAAACTTTAAGCACTTCAGTTATTTCAATAATCTCACAACACTGTCTGTAACATCCCAAAATGCTACAGTGCAGTCATGCCATTCCCTTGAATAAGTAATAACCTGCTGCTTGTTTCATGAGGGCAACGCCTTCGTGGCAGCTTGCTCATCTGCTCGTGCAGGAGGGGGGGGGATGCGCCCAGCTGCTCAGATGCTGTCCGCCGTCATGCCGCGTCGCGCCCCGACGCGTCGCGGCGGCGCCGTCGCCTGTTTTTGCGCATGCGTCATCGCAGGATGTTTGCCGAAAAGAAGGCAAGTCGAGCTCTTGGTTTAATCGGCTCAGTGGCGCATCAAAAACGCTCCTATGATATGCGGTATCGGAACGCCGTTGGACAACGGTTGTCAACCTTGGTTTTACACTTTTCGGAGCTCCTTCTTTCCAGACACGAGGAATTTTAACTAAATAGCTGGGTCGAATCTAGCCTCTGTCTGGAGGAGAATTCTGGCGACTGGCTGCTCCTATCGGTGGTTGTCCATAGTTTCTCCGATAAACAGCTGGCAAAAACCATAGAAAACCCTTAACAAATGGCCCTCGAAACGCACACGTTCGTTCCTTCGTCATCCTTGTCACATTTTCTCCCCTTCTACTCACATACACACACAGGCGCGCGCACAAGCGTACATACACGCACTCACAAGCACTACACTGCTTAAGATGTCGGCAGACCTCGGAGCTTGTTCCGACTGGATGATTGACTGTTGGTGATTCATGGCGCGTCAACTACTGAGGGCATGAGTCCCGTAAGTGTAGTAAATGTTTCCCATTGGGATTTGGCGGTGGTCTTACCCAGCTAGTATAATTCTAAAGAACCTGTAACAAGTACTGTACCACAGCTTCTGGGTTGATGGCCCCCATCTCGATCAGGTTTTTCGTCCAGTTTCCCTGATCCTTTGAGCAAATGCTGAGATGGTCCCTTATTTTGCTTCTTTGCTTGAACATAAATTTAACTTCGTTATTTGTGCACGTCTTCTGAATTTCAGTGGGAAATATAGTTACTGAAATTATTGTTTTCCATATTGTCACGGCAAAAAGTATTATTCTTTCATGAAGAACATGATGAGGGTTAAGGGCACAAATTCATAGCTAATTTATCTTCGACAATATATTTTATTATATAGGAGCGAATATTTTCGTCAACAAAACTTGAAAAAAAACGGAAAAATTCGACTAGAATATGGTTTAGGATAGAGATCACAGAATTATGAAAACGTGCACAAATTTCACTTCTCCCCATAGCTCGTCAGTTTTAAACTGTTTTTGACGTAAATAAATAAATAAATTAGTGTGTTTATACAATAGTCACGGTAACATTCCGTTCAATACATTAGTAGGTAAAATAACAGTTCACACGTACGTAAAGAGGAAACGTGATTATCGAATGAAATAAAAAAAGAAACACGAACACCCGACAAAAAAACAACAATGGACACAAAGGCGACGCTGTGCGCAAAGGTCATTGTTATTGGATCTGGCAGGGCACCGTCACGGCCGAAGGCGAAAGCGACAGAGCGACAGCCTGTACTCCCAGAGGGCGCTGCGAACGTGCGGACGGGCAAAACATGGCCGTCACCGCCGGCGCGAATGTTTTCATTACCGCCCCCTCCCCTCCCTGGCCATGCACCAATTAGCGATTAGTCAGCGCGCGCAGCGCCAGACAGCGCCACGATCGCTCTGGGTATGGAGACGGATGCAGCGGCACGTTGGTTCTCAATTTGGGGAAGTATTTATGGTTTGAGGGTAAAAATATTTGAAGGGGAAATAATGAAAAAAGATGACAATAGAATTATAAATAATCGTGAGAATACTGGATGTCACATATTATTGTTCGTAGAGATAGTATAGTGGTTTAGTATTAACCAGTTGAAAAGTGAGCACATATCCCTTTATATTATTTGAGTATCTGTGAGTGTGCGTGTGTGTGGATCCGTCACTCATGGTTACACCACTTCCCGCGCACCAATCGAGATACATGAGGTGTCATTCGACATCTCTCGGTCTTCTGAAGAGGAAATGATAATTTATTTTTGGATCCGTCCAGAAGATTTTATGAATCTTCCAAAAACGTGTTTTGGCGTTACAATTTTAGTGGATAGATCGGTCATTAAACCAACTCCATCTAAATAGATCTAAGTAATTGTCAACTGTCCAGAAGCAATCTTCATTCCACGACGATAATTTTCTTTCACGGGGATGGCAACACTGATTGTTGCCATTTCTAAGTTAAACAAGTTAATAGCGCATATGATTTCATTTCATTTTCATCTCCATTACCGTATTGTTCAAAGTTAATGTCCAAAAATCAACATACAGTATTACCTTAAAACTTATTAAATTTGAAGAACTTCAAGTGAATACAGAGAAAATCAATCTGTGAGTACGATGCAAAATGAAAGGACATTTAAGTTCGACGTTAAGTTTAAGTACGTTCGACTTCAAACTTTTACACGTTCTGCATGCAAACACTATTCTGAATGCGACTAACAACTTATTATTATTAAATTTAATACCTTATTTACTCACACAAAAAACAGTCACCTTTGAAGGTGTATATTTAGTTGTCCAGGGTAGAAACGTCGAAATTTCGAAAATAACCTCTTGTGCATATTTTTTGACACGTAACATCAATACTAGATTTCAAGAGAGATAAATGCGCAGTGGCCAGTGGATGGATGTTGAGTTTGCTGAAAAGATACCTGATTTTAAAGGAGACAAATGGGAGATTTGGAGCAGATGAGAAGAGGACAGCTAAATGAATGTTTGGGAAGA
Source organism: Acheta domesticus (assembly GCA_031308135.1). Classification (NCBI taxonomy): domain Eukaryota; kingdom Metazoa; phylum Arthropoda; class Insecta; order Orthoptera; family Gryllidae; genus Acheta; species Acheta domesticus. Next base: position 119,378,966 of record JAHLJT010004567.1, on the reverse strand, counting down.
AACGTCGCATAGGAAGCATTAAGATAGGATAGAAAAGTGATATAGTAGATTTAATCGGAAATTATCATAAGTTGTAGTGATTTTGCAATAAGATGATAATACACGCCGAAGGTCAATAGGAGAAACCGGGGCTACTTGGCAGCAGTATTTTCTTTTCGCAACTTATTTAGTTTTGACAAATTTGACAAATTGATAAAAACTCAAATGTTCCAATTAAATATGTAAAACCGTGGTAAACACACAGCGTGTAAATTCGATACTACAACATAAAACATGCAACTGAATTACAAAGGATTTTCAATATTTTTTTCACTTTGACATTAATGTTAAACAAAGAGCATATATGACACAAAGAGAATACGTCAACTACTTAACATGAATACAGTAATTTAAATTGAAGAAAGAGCATTTTAAATTCACAGAAGAAAACCACTGTTGATAAATAATAATGGTATTAGACAATACGAGATGAAAGGATTCTCTGAAAATAAAATTCCCCGCTACCTTATTAGAACACTAAAATATTTCAAGCCTTATGATCCCTTATAATCACAATGCATTACTGCAATTTTAGAATAATTTCTTTCATAACACGCCTCTTCCTTACATCATTAAATTACGCGGGGAAATATGATGAAAGTTTTGGTTTAAAACAATAACAATTTAGCTTATTTAGACAATAAAATACCAATAAAAAATCTCTTTTAAATTTCAGTGCAAATTCTCTAACGTAATTTTGCATCATGACATAATTACGATCATAATGGAAGTAACCTTACAGGACAAGAGGAGAAGCATTTTGCTCTTAAGGTGGAACATTCGATTCTTAACTTTTATTCCAACGTTACGTCTCTATTCCTTACTTGTCTACTTGTCCTGATATTTCAACAGTGTTTTTCACATAAATGGGGGTTTCTAATGAAGCTAACTTACGTAGATTTTAAGAATCCTGTGTAGGTATTCATGTTTTTCTTACACTATAGCAAATGAGATATACAATATTATCTTCAAATTATACGTCATCGAATACGAGAGGAAAATCAAATTTAATGTACTGCATTAGTAAAAAAATATCAACATATTTTTGGAATAACATTATTCGATAATCTATTACTATTAACATTTTCAAATTTATCTGCTGGACGTCCCTGCACTGTTGTGCCATTCTTTTACAAGCAAAACTGGCATGAAAGCAGTTTGTTCAGAATACAATGCAATGAATGATATGTCGCACGTAGCATTTTAGTTACATTGGTTGAAACTATTTGGAAAAACACGAAGAGAAATTAATTCAATGTGAGAAACTCTAGGCTTTGATACAATTACTTTTTGAAAATAAGTAACAATACTGCCAGTGTAATCGTCATCATCACCATCAAAATAATCGACATCATCAGTTGAAAGTGGTAGGTATATATCAAAGTATGTTGCTTGCATAAGTGTCATAAAATATGTTTAAATAAATGAAACCTAATCAATAAACAGTAATTAGTTCCGTTGCCGCATCTCACTTTTACGAATTTTCTGACTTTATTTCCCTTCTTTCATTCGCCCGATTCAAATTCCGCGCATGTGCTCCACTGGATATATTCCGTCAGAGAAGAATGTATGAACCACGGAGGATCGCGTTCATGATCTCTTCGGCTCAGCGCAGGGTAATATTCCATGTGTGCGCTTCCAGGAATCGAAGGCAGCGGAGCTCGCCTCGGAGCGGGGAACGGCGTTCCGGCGCACTGAAGGCGATCCACAGGGACACAAAACAGGGCTTTGTGAGTGCGACTGTGGAGGAGGGAGATGCGAGGGGGAGGAGGATGTAGAGATGAAGAGGTAGGAGGCAGAAGAGAAAGAAAAAAGAGGGGATTCAGGAATGAAGATGGAAATGGAGGAGGAGGATGAAGAGGAAAAGGAAGATGGAGAAAAATAAGAATAGGAGGATGTGTAATAAACGAGAAAGAGGAGGTGCAGTGGTGGTGGAAGAAGAATTGGAGACGAAAGGTTGGCAGAGGAGGAATGGAAGTAGGCGAAGGTGGAAGCGGTGGAGGAGGTGGATGTGAAGAAAGAGGCAGATGACATGGAACGTAGGAGGAGGGGAGGAGGTAGAAGTGAAGAGGAAGTGGATTGTATGGAGGAGGTGAAGGAAGCGTAGGGCGAGACAAGGCGAAGAAAAAAGAGACAGGAGGAGAAAGAGAAGGCGAAGGCGAAGTAGACAAAGGCTGAGGTGGAAAAGATGGAAAAAAGGGGGTGAAAGGGTGGTGATGGTGGTGGTGGTGATGGTGGTGATGGTAGTGATAGTGGTTGTGGTGCTGGTGGTGATGATGCTGGTGGTGGTGGTGGTGGTGGTGGTGGAGAAGGAGGAGGGGCAGGAGCAGGCGGAGTAGCTGCGGACAGAGGAGCAGGAAGCGGAGAAGAGGGAGATGGTGGAGGAATCGGCAGCGGCCGGCAGGAGAGGAGTGGTAGAAGGAGGCAGAGTTGGAAGTGGAGGAGGACGAGGCAGAGGAGGTGGCTGTGGATGTGGGAGCACGCGCTTCTCGACAGTGCAGCCGTTCCGGATTAGCGCACACGTCGGTGCGCCTCTCTCTACTCCCCTCCGGCTCCGGGGCGGAAGTGGTCTTATTTTCTCGCCGGAAGCCTAAAGACTATTTACACACACGCGCACACGCCCTCTCACACATGCAAGCACGTACTGTAATTGAAACCCATTGCAAATGATGTCCACACGTTTGCTTTATACGTCTAATGAGGACGTTATACGACATCCTAAAATCTTAAAATTGAATTTCGGACAGTTCATTTGAAAAATCGTAAAGTATTCTAAATAACAAGTGCCTCAGCGGATGCTATTCCTGTGTTCTCTAGCTGAAAGAATTTTTATGTATTAACATTGAACATAAATTATCCGTATTATAATTTACAGTTTTGTTGTAACATGAATATATCTTAATTATTGCATACATTCAAGGGAAGTTCCTTATTTTCAGAATGTAAAGGGTAAGAATTCTATTTCATTTCTTCAGCCAAATTTACATAAATATGTAAAATAACATTGCATATGATAATTACAATGAAATTATTTTTACTCATTTTTTATCTTTCACGAAATTGATTTTCATTAAAGTTCAGTTAAAATATTGAAAAGGACATTACAAACAGGGAAAAAGAAGGAAGTAGACAAATTTCTTTTGTCCTGATGTTGAGAAATATGAAACTTCGTGTTACAGTACACATTGTTTTAAGTGATCTCTAATGGATGTGTGTGGATAAGTGGTCCCAAATCGAAAACAGGCCGTTGAAATGCATGTTTGTGAGTATATATAAATTGTTTACAAGCAATTATGAAGGAATAAACACACATGAAACATTAGGTTTCCCTACTTTGTATTATCTATATTCTGATAGTATATCTACGTTGTTAAAAACTGTGACAGTAAATGAAGCGGATGTATATGGCTTTGTAACGGTATATATTTTAAAATTTCTTCACTCAGCAGCATTATCTCGTGAAGAAATATTTCCCATGACTTTTGTGGTAACTGTTGGATTAATTACTTAATATCTCAATATCCAATAGGTCATGAGTTTCTTTATTTCCTTCTGCAACTGCGGAAATTCCCTTGCCTCATCAGACTTCTTCAGAAAGGAAGTCTACTTGAACTTACTCCTATTACGCATTCCGTGTACGATTTGAGCAAAGTTCACTACAGATTCCTCTCTTTCTTGCTGCCACCTCGTGAACATTAGTCTTCATATTTCGTTCTCCCCATTTTTTAAAGTATGACTTATTCATCTCTTTTTGTCGTTCGTCGTTCTTGGTGTCTGTTCGTGCTTGAGCACACAGCTGCTTCATAACATTCTTTTACTGCCCATACTTGAAAACTTTTTCAGAAAACGTCTTTTTATTTTCTGGCTGGTAGATGTATTAAACATCCCTACATCAAGTATCAAGCGCCCTTTTGGATTTTTTTCATGATAGTCTTTGTTCGTGTTTTCATTGATATTTTTACAGAATGTGTTTTTGTTACTTTGGAGACTGCGCGGTGTCATTCGTGCAACGAAAGAAAGCAAATCCTTTTCCCCCACCATGACGTTCCTCGCATTATTACCCAGTCATCTCTACAGAATTATAATACACCGTCGACCGTCTGATTTTATCTCAGAGCCAGCATTGCTGCTGTCGCTGCAGCAACTCTCACCGGGAGGTCCTGGAGTTCGAGTCCCGATGAAGGCGAATTTTCGGCAAAGCTAGATCGAATTCAGACGCTGTCTGGAGAATTCTAGTACACAACTTCCCTGATCGGTTATTTTTCGTGGTTGCTCCGATAAATTTCAGGCAAATACCGGGCCAGTATCCTAACAAACGCTACGCGGACTTCACGCAATCTTTCCTTCCTCTTTCTTTTCCAACCCTCACCCCTTACGTACATGCGCGTACGCTTACGTCCAGTACACCTCCATACACGTCGGGAGATCAGTCGATCCTCGTGCACCGCTGAGGGGAGAGCTATCTGCAAGGGAAAAGTCTCGCAAGGCGTACCGGTTGTCTGGAACGGATCTCACCATCCTGTGGGGAACAAGCACTACCACGTCCCATGAAATCATTCAGTACACCAACGCGGCTAATGATCATAATATGTTGACTTGCTCGGAAACATCAAGACACCGCGGAAACCTCCATATGTATGCTGCTGCTTTACAGGGAAATGTGAATTAAACAGAATCATCAAAAAATAACAAAAATAATTATTTTAAAGGTTCAGAATGTTTGTAAGAGTCCAAATAGTTAATATACTGTATATGTATTCTAAAACCCCTAGTTGAAGATTTTACGCTGCTTGTAATACCAATTCAAGGCTAGTTATCTGAAATTTCAATGTAAATTCTACCTTGCTGACCAAATAAGTTGCTGTTCTTTGGAATTGTTATATACTAAAGTAAAAAAAAATTGCACAGAATATTGATTCCTATACCCATGCGTAGGTATTGCTGTTTGAGAGATGAGTCTCAGAATGATTCCCGAAAATGCCACTATCAGTTGTAAGTTTTAATTTTGTACTCATCCTTATACTCTAGTCCAGCTTTTGAACGTTTTAAACTAGGAAAATATCTTCATAAATTCAAGAATGAAATTTAAATTTTCAAAACGATTTATTTCAACCTCCTGGATTTGACTATTATATAGAAATAACACATTCTTAACCATGTTTTGTTAAAAAATATTTTTTTAATTTTATATTAATCAACAAAAACAAGATGTTTTTGTTTACCTATAAGGATGTCCGTCAGAATGTATGTACATAAGTTAAATTGACACCTTAAGTGAATTCAATTATTAATTGGTTATTACTTGAATTAGCCACTTTTATGTATTCAATACCTTGAAAGAATCTGTCAGTAATTGAACAAGGATAAAATAATTTTTAAAAAAAAGTTGTAAGTCTTGAATCGCAGATATTCACATTCTCTCTTAATCGCAAAATATTTTTGAGTTTTGTTAGATCCGAAAATGTACCTGCAGAAACTAACAATAGTAATGAAAAAATATAACAATATAACTCGTTACGTAATGAATTTTCTTCATAAAAACCTCCCTTTTAATATTCTTAATATCTTGCCTGGCTCCCTAAGGTAGCCAACTGAAAACATTTTCGTGTATTTCTCGTGCCTTTCAACGCAGTGTCTTCAAATCTTGCCGAGGCAATTTAGACGGCAGATTCTATGCTATAGTATTCCTTTGTCGGTATTCACTTCAGCATAAAACTGTACATCTTCAATTGTGTATCATCGATTGGTGAGTCGTAGAACGCACTTTGGAGACAGCGCAAGTCCGGAAATTCAAAGAAATTAAGTAGAAATGAGATAAGAACGGCAGGAAAAAAGTTTGCACACCAACAAACCAAGCTCGTTGCAAACTGTATTCCTCGAAATCTCAATGGGCCTAATGAAGGTAAGTTTTCTGTTTTATCAAGATAAGTTAGATTTTAAAAGGAGAATAATGCAATGCAACATACTGAAATAAGACTCCTAAAATACGATGTATTAATCCATAACTTAACAGGTATCTCCGCCTTTGGGGGGTACAGCCCCATCAGGGAAAATTGCTAAGCTTCCGACGACCTCCAAACATGTTCTTTCAAGTGTGTGTGTGTGTGTGTGTGTGTGTGTGTGGTGTGTGTGTGTGTGTGTGTGTGAGAGAGAGAGAGAGAGAGAGAGAGAGAGAAAGAGGGGGGGAGAAGAGGTTTAGAATGACAAAGAAATGAACGCGAGCGTCTATAGTTTTAGTCCACTGAAACCGCATTTGCCTGTGATTGATCAAGAAACACTGAAAAGTGCAGTTCAGAGTAGCCGTCCGGTAGAATTCTCCTCTAGGCAGTGAAAGAATTCAACCTAGGTATGCTGCCAACAACGAGACAACGAGAGAATCCAAGGACCTCTGTGACAGCCTCGCTAGAGCAATGGCAAAATACACTTAGCCATCGCAGTCCCATGTGTAGATGATGATGCCATGATAAAGAAGTGAAAGATGATGTCGCAAAGGTAGAATTAGAGGAAAAGGGAAAAATTGAGAACACCGAGAAAACCTCGCCGAGCTCCCGTTTTGTCATTCACAAATCCCACATCAACTGATAGGGAATCAAATCGGACTGCAATGGTGGAAGACGGATGCGGTAGCTATTTCAACACAATCATCACTTTTCTTTTTCGGGTATCGCTTACCTCCCACGCAAGTCCCAGTTCATCGAACCCCCTGGAGCCAGTCTGCCCCTCAATCTTTGCTCCGCGCAGCCGATCCCCACAACAGCTTTAACCTGGATTATCCACGTGATATTGCGCTGCGCTGCAGCCATTGGATCGATTTCAAGCCCACGAGCTGGATGTGCTTCTGGACAGAGGTATCTTTTCTCTCAGAGCTGTGTCCAGCATGAACGTTGCTTGTGATGTCACATGTTTCTTAGACATTTTCGAAATGATAGTATGGGAAAGCGTTATGGGGATCGTTTATGAAGCGGAGAAGTGACGATTTCATAGTATCATTACGTTAACAGATACAACACTAACACAATGCCATCAAATACAACAATCAATTTCACTATTACATGTATTTTATTTAAGATTGATTGATTGTTAGTGATTACGGCGGCGCCAAGTACATAGGCATTTGGTCGCGTAAGTGTAGTACATGTTTACATCGTGATCATCGTGTCTGTGATCTTCCTCCGCTGCGCGGCGAGATCCGTCGCCGTCCTACCGTTGACTAGCAGAATTTGCCCGAACCAGGTATCTCCCACCAGCGGGGCATTGCTCCCACCGGGACACGTTCTAAATTGTCGACCGGTTTCCCAGCATGTGGTTTGGAAGTGTTTGCATGGTAGTAGTGTGTGTGTGTGTGTGTGTGTGTGTGTGTTGTGTGTGTGTGTGTGTGTGTAAGGGGTGAGGATAGGGCAAGAAGAAGAAGGAAATGTCGCGCGCGGTTCGTGGCTCGTTTTGTTAGGGTATTGCTGCGGCATTCACCTGGTGTTGATCAGAGAAACCTTGGAAAACTCGAAACAGCCGGCCGCTAAAATTGTTCTCCTGACAGCGACTGAATCGACCTTGCTGACAACCAAGTGTCGAAAATCCTGTTTAATTTAAGAGGGAGACATTCTTGTGGAGGTGGACAACTTTGAGAAATTTTCGCCAAACTTGGCTCATAGGAATATTTAGAAGTGGCACATCGCAATCGTACACCTACACATTCTTTAAGGCAGAGCCTAGTTCTCTCAGTTCTCTCATAACATCCATCCACTAAAACGTCCCAAGATATTTTCTAGAAGTGAAAATTCGTACTATACCGCGGTATCGTCATCTCGTTAGAAATTTTATCTGTTACTATTGTAGACTTATGACATAAGAAATGTTTTCTCTTGAACTGCTGCAGAACATTGATTAATTTAGACGAGTGGTTGCGTTATTCGTTTCCTTCCGCTACTCACATCTAGTGCTGTCCTTCTTCCTGATCGAAAGTTGTAACTGTGAACTGTGATATACCAAGTATTCAGGAAAAGAGTAGACAAATGGCAGGTGGTTGCTAGGGGGCTTTGTTGGAAAAAGATGAAAGTCGACTTTTTGTGAGGTAAAAAGTTCTGTTGGTTTTTGAAGGAGGTGATAGTTGTAAGCATATGTGCTGTGAAGTTGTAGTCGTTCACTAAAGTAAAAAAATATAAAATTGCTGAGTGGAGTGCAGCCTGGAAGTGATCTAAGTTATTTAGGTGCAACGCCGCTACGATCAGTCAGAAATTTGGTGATCCAGAAGTGAGAAACCTAGCCACAAGCAACGAAAAATCCGCAGCAATCAATAGCCAGAAAACTTTCACGGAGGTTTCTCGTCCCCCGTATGGCGGGCGGGTCGAGTTGCCCAGATTGTAAATTGGTAAGCAAATGGTAGATTTGATATTCAGTAGCAGTAGTATAAAGAAAAAGCAGAGATTTTGTTACAGAACGTAAGATGATCAAAAAGTACTTGAGATGTATGAATTGTATTTGAATTCACTTTTGAAAATAATTCAGCTCGGTGTGTCAATGATCGATCACCCCTAGAATATCAATTTATTTTTTCGATTGATAATTTAATTTCTAATGCCATATCAAAGCACTTGATATTGTATTACAATGAATTGTACCGAGGAGAACAAAAATATGAACGAAGGAAACCAGCAGCTGCATTGAAAGCGAAAAATAGGCATACGAATGAAAGAGAAGTATCAGTAAGCATTTTTAAGAATTAAGAGGATCTTAATCAAAGACAAATTGCGGAAACGGCATTGTGGGGCAACGATACAGGTCAAAATTGGGATCATCTTTAGTCCTTCGTGTTTAATTTAAAAGATGTTTCAATTTCACGTCGGAGTTTCCAGACCCAATCGCTGAAAGAAGTGACTTATTACGCAATGTTAATGGTTCTCTTATACAAATTAAACTATATGATGTGAAAGAAATGTAACCGACTGTGAAGTTCGTTTATATGGAGACTGAAAATATACTATTATTCGGCATGTAAAAATGGAATGATTTTCTTATCATTTATACAATTTATAAGAGATTTATTTAACAGTCATTTCATAATTATTTGACCTCTGAGAATAAGCTGCACAATGAACTTTTATTTGAAACTCGCATAAGTACATTACTACTTTACCCTAATCATTATCTACATTTTTCATGGTCTGATATGTTAAAGCCCTTCTGTTAGATGAGTAATGGACACATGGGTATGCATAAACACGATGTAAATTTTATAAATCAAACCCTAACCCGATAAGCTGAGATGTCTCATTATTTATACTAGGGAATTCATTCTAGATCATGATTAATTTATTATAAATTGAGTTATCTGATTATTCACGAAAGAAGATTCACTCAAATAATTCGCAAGGTAAGATAGTTGTGTTGAAAAATTTAATATTTAAGAGGTGTCAGCTTATCAGAAAGATCAAAGCATTTTTAAAATAAGTATTATTCAAATATTTTAGAATTCCTTAATCTCTCTACTGAAAAAAAATAGCTTCCTCATTCAATCATGATTTTAAGAACTATAACTCCAGAAAAGCACTCGAGAGTAAGGAACAAAAGAACCAATAAGAAAGAAAATACCCCAACTCCACTTAACATTTTTATTCATCTAATGAAAATTTGTGAAGTTAGTTCTAGAATATTCAATGGGTAAAATGGTACATGTTATATATCCTCTTCATTAATGATCTAATTTGTTGTAATTAACTTTGTTTGAATGATCTCCATCTCGATAGATATTTTTGTCCAGTTTCGCTAATTGAGAAAATTAAAAGAGAGTCCCTTAATTTACTCCCGAATTGCAAATGTTGCTTTATATATACGCACGTTATTTTTGAGGTTGTATTTGCAAAATGAGTTAGTTTGTAAGCCTGTAATTTTTCCATTAGAAATACAAGATAAAATTAATATGTAGTTCGCTTATTCGATAAAATTGTTTTCTATAATACTGAAGTGAATGTTTTCCAGTTCCTAATGTTGCCAACTGCCTTACTGATATGATTAAATATAGGATAATGTTCAAAAATGTATGACAATCACCTTCTATGAAAGTTTAAATACAGAATCTGAGACCGGAGTAAATTCTTACATCTATATATTACCAAAATAGAGTGATCCAATTCTGTAAAACAATAAATATATCTATTAAAATTGAATTGAATTAAAATTTACACTAGCAATGTAACTGTATTTGAAATATACTATTATATATTGTGACCTACTGAAGTACGAGTATGGTGTGTTTTTAGTGTGAATGTATCAATTGAATTAAATTTGTTTGTTTGTATGTTTTTAAGTATACATAACTATAAATAACTAGACTATCTACCAAAACTGGCCAAGCAATGTTGGACAATGTGTTAATTAAGAACCAAAATACGATTGTGATCAATAAATCTAAGCATTATATCCGTCTGTACTCTCTGTTAATTAGCAACAAGGAATTAATTGTTGGTAACTAAATGTACAAGTACTGAGTCGCTAATGTCTTGGGAGAGATTTTTAACGAAATGCTATTGTTTTTCTTTCCACTTTAGAGCAATGCCGTTTAGTATAGAAATTAATTTTATGTTATGATTAAAGAAATGGCCCATTTTCATTTTTTTTTTTGCATTTTCCGTCGATTTTGACTAAAAAGTAATTTTCTAACTTTTTCATTTTACACTTTATTAATCATTTTTAGCAATGTTTTAGGTCATTAGAATCCGTCCCCTACTAATGACCTCGGCTGTCGATAATAATGAATCGACAGCTAATAATATATTAATGAATAAAAGTTTAAATAATGAATAAATATTCATAAAAGGTAATTGTAACAATATTATTGTATCTTTATTGTTATTATAATAATAATTGTTATTATTTTATACTTATTATTGTTATAATAATTATTATTATCATAGTATATATTATTATTTATAATTATATTATTATGGCCCATTGCAATTCCGAAGAGGG
>JAHLJT010004567.1:119172663-119366965 GCA_031308135.1 Acheta domesticus | reverse complement strand
GGTAGCTTAACCCGGCAGTGGGAACGTGGGTCTGTCAGACCCAGTGACAGGTCGTTGAAGCAGTCTATCAAGTGAACGAAATTAGTTTAAAACTTATCCACCAGTCTGCCGTTAACTGAATCTTTTTGAACTGACGGTGACCATTAGTTGAGTTTGATAATAACTGATATATAAGCTTTTAGAAAATGATTGTTTATCAAGTGATGATGAAATGGCCGATTCATCATTTGAACAAGAAATTTCTTGTTCAAAATTCAAATTTTGAACAAGAAATTGAAGAAGTTGAACCTGAGAATCAGGAAATAGAATCTGAACATTATATAAGTAGTATATTTATGTATTCGCAGTCACTTTTTATAAATATAGTCACATTGTAGGGTAAAGAAATGCGAATTATTTTAATTTTTGTAAGCTGCCAAACAGATACTCGGAAAGTTAAAAAAAAGCAAATAATTGGTATGCAAGTTGATAGAGAGACAGGTGAAGAAATCACATCTCTGTTTGTAGAAAACGTGGATTCCACAGGATCCTCATTGCAAGTTGGATCAGAAATCCGTTCACATTGACCCTCCATCAAATTTCACTACAGGAGAAGTACAAATTATTGATCTTTTGTCAGACAACACACTGAAGACAGTGAATCAACTGCAAATTTGTCCAAATTTTGGTGCTCCGTAAGAAATGAGTATTCAGAGTTAAGTAAGAAGGGCCTTTCGTGTTCGGCTTTATTTAGCACTTACCAATGTAAAACTGGATTTTGAGCCATGGCGATGATCAAGTCAAAATATAGATCAAGAATAAGTCTCCGGAATGAAACGCTATTGCCATTGATAATTAAGAGCTGAGATTAGATGAACTCTGTGACACCAAAACAAGTCCATCAATCGCGCAGAATTTTTTTAACTATCAATATGTTCGTTTTTTATAGTTATCCTTACAGTTTTCCTCACTTGTCAAACATTAATTACTTTATTAATTACAACAGTGAATAGTGCAAATCCATTGCAATAATTATTTTGTACACGGTAAGTATACAATAAACTAGTTTTGGTTATATGAAAACCAACCATGTAATTAGTCTCTGTAATACTGCCACGGTCCGACTTTGCATTTTACTTACTTATTTCAATTTATTAGAGACAAATATCTCTTTAAAAATTCATATTAATTTTGCCCACGAGTGATTCACATAAGTGATATTCCTTTAGTTTCCTTAGTACGGAGGTGGATATACATCTATATCCATATGCATCCATATCCATATTTCCATTAGAGGAAATTCTTACGAGCTCGCGCTGTGATTTAGTAGACACATCATCCATTTGAATATTGTAACGTTAGACTTATAGCTTTTCTTTCTGCTATGAAGTGGAGAGTAAGGTCATAACTTCCTCATAAGTTTCGTCGTTACTATTTTAACGCCAGTCACGTGACTCAGCGCAGAAGGTCAAGTCGATACAAATATGCTAAAACCCTTTATTTATGATCAAATAAGGTTATACCTCAGGTGTAAGGTAAATACGTAACTTCAAGGACCGTCAGGTGACTATTAGTGTAGGTGACTATAAGTGTATAACGTCGTACAATTTAGTAATAGTGTATAAGTTGTAATAGTAATAGGTCATACGAAGGTGTACTAGTATTTTTAGGAGTCTAAGACGATGCTCAATACGCGTGGTGCTAAAACATTGTATTTTGATCGTGACAACTTGAAGCGCGAAGTTATGTTCACTGTTTTCACTTTCCCGTATACGTACGTATACACGGAGTGATATACGTAGTATAGGGAAAGTTATGTAATGCTGCGCGAAAAAATGGCCAATTTTCGGCGGAAAAAAATTAATTGCCGGGCCGTGAAAAACGAATAAGTGGATAAAACCAGTTGCTAAATTAAGAAAAAAAATCCTCTATCTCGTGGTGTGGTCAAAATTCATGATTTGTTGCTTCTTTATACTTAAAAATCGATTGACGGCATTCCGTCCGTCTGTCCGTCTGTGGTCAACGCTAGCGCCTAAACCGTTCGGTCGATTTTCTTCAAAATTGATATTCCCCAGTCGATCTGATTCTAGTCGAAGCTTTGTGATTTTGAAAAAGTTTCTTTAAAAATTTGGGGGTACTTTATATGAAGCCCCCCGGGGATTTTCAACATTTTCTCAAAAACGGCTCCAAATTTTTTCTTTAAATTTCTTGTATGAATAGAGGAAAATACACTTTTGAACATGGCATAGGTCCGATTTTCACGTACAGCTCTGAATTTTTGAAAATTGTGAAAGTTTGAATGTTTTGGCGTCTTCCTCCAACTACAAAATTGAAGATACAGATTTTTTTCTTCAAATAAAATTTGTTCTGCATATTGAGTTCTTTAATAAAGGTCATGTAAATGTTTTTCGTAATTTTGGTAGTTTTCGTGCAATATTGCGTGCAATATGTGCAATTTTAAAAATTACAAAAACAAAATTTTCTCAAAAATGGCTCCAAATTTTTCTTTAAACTTTTGGTAGGGATAGTGGTAAATGTACTCTATGAATGACATAAAAGCCATTTGGTCTATCGGTTGGTTTTTTCAAAAATTACAAAAATGTAAATTTTTTTACTTGTCTCTCACGTCGTTAATATTTACATTATCGGCGATTTTTTTACATTATTATATTTACGAGTATATATGCTTTAAATAATGCCAAGTAAAGTTTCTCGAAAACACTACAGTTTTCTGTGAAAAGTAGCTCAAATTTCGGCATTTTCAGAAATGCTCAAACGTCATTTTCTCGTATATGGCTGCAATTTGTTTCTTGAAACTTTTGTAACGGATAGTGCTAATTACACTCATTAGTATAGCGTGAAGTTTATTTTGAGTTTTTTTTTTGTTTTTTTCAAAAATTATATAAATGTAAATTTTTTGAAATATCTCTCACATCTTTAATATGCACATTATCCGCAATTTGTAAAGATGATTATATTTGTGAGTGTAAGTGCTTCAAATAACTTCAAATAAAGTATTTTGAAAACTCAAAAATTTTCTGTGAAAATGAGCTTCAAATTTCGCATTTTTAGTAGTGCTAAAACTCCATTTTCTCTTAAACGGCACATAATTTTTAAACGAAAATTGCCATTACGGCTAGGTTTTGTGTTCTTTAATATTCTAAAATTAATGTTTCTCTTCTACCAATAGGAAACCGAAAAATTAAGAAAATGACAAAAAAATGTACTTTTGGCGATGATAAGGTAAGGCAAGAAAGAGTATGTGGCAATTCCGAATAGCTAGCGAAGAACCCAGGAAAATAGAAAACTAATACGGGAAAGTCTGTGCCATTCTGTAGCACCACTAGTTTGATTTATTGATTAGCGATTCCGTGCACATTAAATGCTAAGGTCATAGACCTGAAAATGTAGTCCATGTTTTTTTACTCGGGAGGTGGAGTTAATCTTCCTGCTGTATACTGAGATCCAGCGCTTACCTACCTGTCGGCTAACGGTTTTCCCGCAACCAGGTATCTCCCACCAGCGGGGCACCGCCCCAGGCGGGACAACCTCTATGATCCCGGCCGGTCTCATTGCATGTGTGGTAGTGTAGTGCATGTAAGTGTACGTATGTGTAGTGAAGGGGTGAGGATAGGACAAGAAAGAAAGAGGAAAGGCTGCATGCGGTCGTGACCGTTTTATTAGGGTACTGCTCCGGAATTTGCTTGGAGTTAATTGAAGAAACCAAGAAAAACTACAGATCACAGCAACCGACCGTTAGAATTCTTCTCCAGACAGCAACTAAATTCGACCCAGCTATCTATATAGCTAGAGACGACATTCTTGCAACCGTCGGGACTCGGACCTAGAACCTTCTGGTCATAGGCACTGCAGTGACATCAGTTGATGCCCTGAGTCATCTCTTCCGGTTGGTTGTAGTCCCAAGTGTTCCTGTTGGGCTGGATGAATGAAACCAACGCGTGTACACTTTGAAGAGCAAGAGGGCACTTCGCTTGAAGAGGAGCCGGCGCCGTTTCTACAGTTACAGCCAGTTGAGCGCACTCCGCGACGCACCTTAAAGAGCCTCCTTGGGGCCCGACGAGCGTTCCCTGGCCTTTGAACTCTTAATTAATCCGACACATAGCTGGGTGTGCGCTAGTGTCGACGGGTACAGCTGCAGGTAGAACTCGTCAGCCATCTCACGTTAAATTTGGCTATTATGTGAGAAAAACAAAAGTGTCTTCTAAAAGTTCAATTATTCATAATATACAGAATGAGTCCACGTAACTTTAGTACCTCCTGCAGTTATTGAACGCTTGAAGTTATTGGAATGAAATTTTCACAGAAGTGTACGAGGGATATTGGAAAAATTTATTAAGTAATAGTTTCCATTTTATCACTATTTTACGAGATATTGAGGTGACATTTTCAAATGAAACTATACATATTTGTTAGTCTATCATGACGAGAGTAATCCAATGATATACATATTCTAATATGTTAGATAAGAATTTTTTCATTCATGTAGGAATCGCACGCTTGCGATTCCCAGAAAATGTACAACAGGAATTGCCGTAACGAACGTGTATTCATTAAGCAAAGATACAAGCACACCCTTTCAACACAATACATCAAACTCTAATATTGTTTCTCTATGGCAACGATGCCTCTTCTGCCTCTTCCACCACGCGGCGCCGTCGTAGCCCAACACCGCGCTAGTCAACATCAGATCCCACATTTATAGTTTCATTTGAAAAAAAACAAATATCTCATAAAATACTAGTTACAAAATAGAAATTAATACATGTATTAATTAGCCCTATTCCTTCATGCACTTCCCTGAAAATTGCATTGCAATAACGTCAACCGTTCAAAAAACTGCAGGAGGTGCTGACGTTACTTCACGACTCACCCTGCATCATGAAAGAATCCTCTGAAGAAAGCGCGAACATCGGCGCTATCTTTTGAAACATTTGTGCCTACTTGCGTCTCGTGAACTTACACGGCAGCTACGCACGTTTGAAGTTTCTTTGGCAAAAGTTCGTATTTTAGTGCCTGTAAGAAGGTGATTACAGGACAGCGTACCATTGCAATGAGCTCCACCCCGTTATATGGGAGTTGAAAGGCCCTTACCGAACGTAAAGACTCCGTGCATCAACTGATGTCACAGCAGTCCCTCTGACCGGGAGGTCCTAGGATCGAGTCCAGACGGCGGCAGGATTTTCAACATTAGCTTTTCGGCTAGGTCGAATTCAGTCGTTGTCTGGAGGAGAATTCTAGCGGCCGGCTGCTCTGATCGGTAGTTTTCCGTGGTATCTCCGATAAACACCACGCGAATGCCAGGGCAGTACCATATCAAAAGGGCCACGGACCGCGCGCGATCTTTCCTTCCTCTTCCTTCCCTATCCTCACCCCTTACACACACATTTACACTAATATGCACTATATACTACCACACACGTCGGGAGCTTAGAGTATGTCCCGTCTGTGGCGGTGCCTCGCTGGTGGGATATACCTGGTTGAGGGCAAACTCCACTAGTCGACGGTAGGTGGGCGCCGGATCTCGCCATCCAGCGGGGTAAAGATCACTGTCACCTCCCGGAGAAAACACGCCTTACACTTAATGGACTAATGACCTCTTTAGATGACGCGCCCGAGATCACGAACAGTCAATCAATCGGACGTGAAGAAGACTCCACGGCTGAAGCACGCGCGGGGAACGCGACGTCGCGCTCCGACTGCCGCGCCTCCAAACGGGCATTAGCGCAACCAACGTCACAGACAGTATGTTGACATGAGTTGATAGTGTGGCGTCATACGGATGTATTAAAACACAGACGAGGGTGGGTAGAATAAACAGTTGGTTTATTAATGAAAAAAACACAGACCGAAGTCGTAAAACACCATAACACTGCCTTCTACTAAGTAAATAAATACAGCCCACCACAAGAAGTGATATTACAGTGCGGCTACCACACCGCCCAAACCACAAACGTTTTCCCCTCGGTGTGATGCACCGCTCTGCCGAGACAAACCTACTTGTCTCATGACTGACGACAAACTAATGCCGGCTTCCCCTCCGCGTGCTAGACGCACAGCCTCCTACTCACACAGCTCGAACTACAGAAAAGAAGAATGGGGCGTTCGTCACCCGGCTTTTATAGGCGCCATGGCGCCGCCCGCCGCCACCGTTGCCCGTCCCTGCACCTGAGACGACGCTTCGCTCGCTCGGAAAAACCGATGCGTCATTGCGCGTCACCACGCCAGATGTCCAGCCCTTTGTTCCACATCCGGTGAAATTACCGTCTGCTCGTTTGAGCGTGCATGACGCTACAAACTCCTATATACCCCCCCAGGAATTTTTTTCGCAGTTGCCACAACACAGAACAAAAATTCCCCGAAATTTACTGCCCTAGGCCTGCTGGCTCACATTCTACGCAACTGCTCCTAACCTGGCTAAATACATGCAACATACCTGAAAATAAAATCCCTACTAACCTATACTTAATTTTTTTTACTCTCTGTTATTATAAACAATTTCGTATACACACATTACATGAACTCGATGTGGTAGCCAAAAAAATTTCTTATACCCCTTCACAATACACATAAACACATTCACGTATACTTTTTCAAAAAAAAATTTGACATAAATAATTGCACTGTATGCCCTAGTAACAACATAAAGACATAACCAAGTTGCAATAACTTTCCAAACGTGACATAATAAATACACATTATATCGCTTTACCAAAATTATGCAATCCCTTTCAAAACATGACATAACAAATACACAGTATAACCCTTTACCAAAAATATACACTTTTTTTCCAAACATGTGTAGTTTTAACAATTCCATTTTTCTCTTTCTCTTTCACAATATATACTTTTCTTGATCATGAGTCTGAATATAATGCACAAAGGTTCAAAAGAAATCTTTAATTGTTTTTCTGCCCTGCAAGTCCATCTTGCTTCAATTCGTTGCCCACACGCATTATTTCACGATGCACTTGTGTGTCTGTTGACAACTGCTTTACACTGGTCGTTTTGCACTCTGACACAATGTCGGCACTGTCTTGATGCGCACTCACATCACGCACATTGCTGAGGGGACGTACGTCTCTCTGCAAGTTCAGGCACTGCCTGGAGCTCATTCTCGTACACTCTACTCAATATATCCGCATTAATATTCAAGTTACCTTTCCTATGCTTAATTTTTATATTCAGATGCTGGATCGCCAAAGACCATCGCATCAATCTGGGGTTGTTTCCGGAACATTGTTGTAACCAGACCAGAGGATTATGATCGGTTTCCACTTTCAGGCAAACATTCCCATCAATATAATGTTTTAATTTCTGTAATCCCCATATAATACTAGCACATTCTTTCTCAGTAACACAATATTTGATCTCAGAAGGAGAAAACTTTTTGCTTAGAAATAACACAGGATTCTCATTTCCACTCATCATCTACCTGGGAAAGTACTATCCCCACCCTCTATCTGACGCGTCGCATTGCATCAAGAATTCTCTGTTGAAATCAGGCGCATGAATAACGGTTCACTGCACAGAGCATCACGCAATTCAATAAACGCCTTCTCGCACTCTTGCGACCACGCTACCTTCCCTTGTCTCATAGTTCCCTTTAATAGATCTGTGAGAGGTGCCGCCTTTTCTGAAAACCTGGGCACGAAACGCCTATAATATGAAATAAAGCCAAGAAATTTCCTGATTTCCTTTTTCGTGGTCGGTCTCGGGTACTCACGAATCGCACGAACTTTGATCTCATTCGGCTTCAATAGGCCACTACCAATTTCATATCCTAGAAACATCACCTTCCCGCGAGCAAACTTACACTTTGCCGGCTGAATATGCAATTTCGCCTCTCTAAGAATATTAAACACAATGCGTAAGTGACGCAGATGATCTGTCCAGTCATTGCTAAATATGGCTATGTCATCCATATATGGTATTGCAAATCAGAGCAATCTTTAAGCAAAGCCGCCATTAACTTGCTACACACATACGGTGCGTTTTTGATACCAAACGGCATGCGTAAAGGTTTATAGCTACCAAATTTAGTGCAGAAAGTGGCATACCGCTGCGCTCTTTCTGTCATTTTAACCTGCCAGAACCCTTTGCTTAAATCACACGTGGAAATTATTTTCGCCGCCGCTACAGTTTCGATACGCTCATCTAAACTCGGCAATGGAAAATACTCCGTCTTTATCACCTGGTTTAATTTCCTATAATCAACACAAGCTCGAGGTCTTTTGTTTGGCATCTCGACCAATATCATTGGTGACGCGAAATCAGAGTCAGAACTTTCAATAATCCCGTCCCTTAACATTTTGGCAATTTCCTCCTGCAAAATTTTACTTTGCCTCATAGACATGCGATAAGGCGCACTTCTAACTTTCGCCGTGTTGTCGACCAATTCGATGTCCATCTCAACCTTATCCGTTAAACCTGGTTTGTCTGAGAAAATGTCACTAAATTCAACAATTAAAGCTTTCAATTTATTGTACATTTCAGGTGTAGCATCGGTGCCGATGAGCATCGATTCCGCGTCGAAGTCGCCAGCTTCTAACCGAAGCGCATACCTATCGATCACGTCATCGTTAGCTTCATCTTCAGTCCTACACTCTGCTACAAAATTAACATACTCAGTCCTCTGATGGTACGCTTTCATCATGTTGACGTGGTACACTTTTCCTGCACTTTTGTTAGGCAATTGTACAAGATAATTCACATCAGAAACTTTTTCCATAACCTCTCCCGGTCCTATCCACTGTACAGATAATTTCTTTGTTCTATTGGGAGCAAATATTAATACCTTATCCCCAACATTAAAATTCCTAACTACAGCCTTCTTATCATAAGCAACCTTCCTTTTGCGTTGCTCACCCTCTAACCTGAGGTGTGCAGTTTCCCTAATATATTTTAACCTATTAATCAATTCAAAAACATATTCTGTTACCGTGTTGCTTTCTGATTCATTCCCTACAATGTTCTCATACAACAATGTTACCGGTGTTCTCAAGTTCTTTCCCAAATACAAGCTCCGCTGGAGTATAGCCTAAAGGATTCATGAACCGTCGTTCTCATGGCAAATAAAATTGCCGGTAGATTCATTTCCCAATCACCTCCTGCCTCTAAACATAACACCTTAAATAGCCTATTCATAGTTCGGTGAATCCGTTCAACTGAATTACTTTGAGGATGGTATGAGGAGCTGTGAACAATTCGAATACCGAATTTTTCCGCAAACTCAACCATCAAATTACTGGTGAAACACGTGCCTTGGTCTGTCTGCATTTCACGAGGAAATCCCGTTCTACTAAACAATTCCATTAAGGCCTCAATAATAGTAGTAGTTTGTAAATCTCTGATTGGTATGGCCTCGGGATACCGTGAAGATACACATATTGCTGTAAGAATATGTGTTGCCCCCGTACTACTTGGTTGCAAACGGGCCTACCGTATCTATATTTAATTTAGAGAATACCTCGCTAATAGGCGGCACAATAATCAAAGGTGCTTTTTTCTTGTCACCACCGTGTCCTACTAACTGGCAACTATTACACGTTTTCACGAATTTTTCCATCTCCTGAAAACAGTTCGGCCAATAAAAATACCGCGACATACAAGACTTTGATTTAGAACAACCTAAATGACTGGAAGCAGTTTCGTGACATACTCTCAAATGTCCCCGCGATATATCTTCGGCACTACCAGCATTTCAAAATTCTCACCTTTCTTGCTCCGCCTATTCTTGAAGAGAATATCGTTCTTAATGAAATACATATCTTTCCCTGGCTCACTATTTACAGTCTTACATTCATCATAGATTGCTTTAACTTCTCCATCAGCTTGCTGTGCCCTGCGAAACTGATTCGTGTCTACACGTAATAAATCTCTAATTTCACTGGCAAGTTCTACTACACTATCACATTCAGCACTTATAGCCTCTGTATTTTCCTCCTCCTCCACATCATTTTCAGACCTATTAATTTCAATATTTTGTACTACATTTTCAACAGAGTTTCCTAAACTAAACTGTTCCTTAGCTGCACTGGCTCGCGTAACTACCACATTGATTTCCTGTGGTTCGACAAAACCTTGCTTAACTTCTTCTAACAATAACATAGTTCGATTACTTAAAATATAATACGCTAATTCACACTCTTTTGGTACAACTGCCGCCCTTGTAATAACACGACCGCTAGGTATTTCTAATTCAATCTGCGCGACACACAAATTCTTCGGCGCCCTTTCTAACGGCTGGCTAATCCAGATAGATTCGCCCGTGTAATCTGATGCATTTACTAAACTCTCACTCACTAGATCAAACGATGCGCCCGAATCGCGTAAAATCAAGATTCTTTCTGATTGATTTTGCCAACTAAAGTATAAGGCTTCAAAATTTCACTGGCTTCAGGCTCGCACGCATGGTTGATAGGCTCCACTCTTTTGTTAGGGCACTGCCTAGCTAAGTGTTGCGTCGACTTACACACAAAACATTTCTTCACGAATCTTTTATCAAATTCAGGATTCGTAGCTACCTTGCCCGTATCACTAACATTAAAGGTTGCCTTCGTCTGCCCAGTTACGACCTTAGATTCAGGCTCCTTCTGCTTACCCTGAAAAGGACCTGATTTCTTCCACCCTTGCCGGTGATTCTCATACGCGTCGAGTTTTTTAGCGAATTCAATGGGATTGCTGAATTCCGACCAAGAATCAATAAAATGGTCCCGCATTTCCCACGAAACTTTTCGTTTCATCTGGTCAGTTACAATTAGGTTCAATAATTCTTCAAACGTATGTACATTGAGTCCTGACACCCATTCTCTAGCATAATTCAAAAGTTCCCTGGCAAAAATACCCCAAGTTGAATTATTACTCTTGTTGTGTTTTACAAATAACTGGCGGAATTTTTCCGCATCGAATCGATATAATTCTAACAATTTAGCCTTCAACGCGTCGTATGTCCATTCCTCTTCCTGCTCATCTAAAGTGATCCAGTTATTTACATTATAAGGCAACAATCCTATCAAATGCATGGCCCAATCGCCTTCTGGAACTTTCAACTGCCTACATTGACTCTCGTACGCGTTTAAATAGGTTGTGATGTCGTCCTGCTCGCCTCTAAAACGACCTATAATTTGCCCAATCTTAATTACATCACGATGCGTTTCGCCGCGTGTCTCGCCACGTGGTTCCGCGTCCGCAACATTTCGCGCCCTTTGAACTTCGGCTTCTATGCGAAATCGCTCTAACTCCCTATCTCTTTCCTCCCGTTCCCTACGTTCTTCCCTCTCCTTCTCCTCTCGTTCTCTCTCTTTCTCCTCTCGTTCTCTACGTTCTTCCCTATCCTTCCCCTCTCGTTCTCTCTCTTTCTCCTCTCGTTCTCTACGTTCTTCCCTATCCTTCTCCTCTTCAATATCTTTGCGATGTTGTTCGCCTAGCCCTTCAATGAAATCCGGATCATAATCCTCGTGTCCGGTTATTAAACCTTTTAATTTTATCACGGTTTCTGTCCCGTCTAACTGAATACCCAGATCATTGGCGATCCGAATCATCCCCTCTTTCTTAAACCGCGTGAGGTACGCCATAGCTCCAGATAATGCCGTCACTTACAAGAAAGACGCACTTACCCTTATGCTGTCTGCTATCTGCTGTCCTCGTTCGGGATGTCCTCTTCTTCGGCTGCCGGTCCGTCTGCGCCGCCACTCCGTCTGCGCCGCTCCGTCCGCGTCGCTCCGTCTGCGCCGTTTGATCGCTCCTTCGTCGCTACCGGTCGCGTTTTACTGACTCACGGCCTAACGACTCGATCAACTATGCGTATGATTCCGCAACTTGTATCACGTGACGCTAGGTAAAGCATACACGCTAACAATACTCGGCCCGAACACTTACTCGAAGCCTACCCAGTTATTTTTACTGACGATTTAATTATTCAGGCCTAAATCAATGCCTACAGTTCCAAAATACTGCACATAAACTGCTGCTATAATTTACTCACAAATTAACAGATGAAATCGCGTGGGTTATGCTTATTGCTGCCACACTCACTATAAATGGCCTTACCACAATAATGCCCTTACCGTAACTACCATCAGATCACACAGCAAATGATAGCCCGTACCCGCGTTAATTTCAGTAACCGCTGCTACATTTGATCATTTTCAAACAATAGCACACACCGCGCGTGGAATTCGATAACTGCTGCTTCTATTTGTTCTTATATCAAACAAAAGCCCTCTCCCCGCCGGTGGATTCGATAACCGCTGCCACCATTTGATCGCTCCTTCGTCTGTGGCGTCATACGGATGTATTAAAACACAGACGAGGGTGGGTAGAATAAACAGTTGGTTTATTAATGAAAAAACACAGACCGAAGTCGTAAAACACCATAACACTGCCTTCTACTAAGTAAATAAATACAGCCCACCACAAGAAGTGATATTACAGTGCGGCTACCACACCGCCCAAACCACAAACGTTTCCCCTCGGTGTGATGCACCGCTCTGCCGAGACAAACCTACTTGTCTCATGACTGACGACAAACTAATGCCGGCTTCCCCTCCGCGTGCTAGCCGCACAGCCTCCTACTCACACAGCTCGAACTACAGAAAAGAAGAATGGGGCGTTCGTCACCCGGCTTTTATAGGCGCCATGGCGCCGCCCGCCGCCACCGTTGCCCGTCCCTGCACCTGAGACGACGCTTCGCTCGCTCGGAAAAACCGATGCGTCATTGCGCGTCACCACGCCAGATGTCCAGCCCTTTGTTCCACATCCGGTGAAATTACCGTCTGCTCGTTTGAGCGTGCATGACGCTACAATAGATTATTTCATGTTTACGGGTGCGTCAGCTGCTACGATCATTATTCCCGATAGTGTAAGGCGTGTTTTTATCGCGGGAGGTGGCTGTGTTCTTGCCCCGCTGGATGGAGAGATCGGGCGTCGAACTACACTCCGATTGCAATACTGTGGCTGTTCAAGGTCAGGAGCTGGACAGAGACGGAGACTGTCATTCATTCGGAAGCTTCGTGACGACTTTTTGGGATTGGATCTATCGATTGGATGGCAATGTCTTTCTCTTCTTCCAGATCGTGACCTTGAAATGCAACTATATTTAAATCGGAGTATACGTGTCGAATTACAGGATTCTGTTCCTCCACGTATCTTCCACCAGTGGGGCACCGCTCCAGCCGGGACAAACTCTAAGCTCCCGACTGGTCTCCCATATGGCAGTGTGTGTGTGTGTAACTAAGGAGTGAGTACAGGACCAACTAGTGGTGCTACAACAGCACTTACTTTCCCGTATTAGAGGAAACAGCTAAGTAGTACTGTAATACTGCACTTTATGCGCTACTAACATCTTCGCTTGGAACTCACTATTTCCATTGCAGTGTTGTCAGAACTATGTGAATTCTACAACTTCACAAAAATAGAATGCAAAAGTTTTGTAAACCTGTATTGGAAAAAGAAGCCTGATACCCTGGAAATATAGAAATGCCTTCCATTGGGCCATGATTAGGGAAGAGTATTTTAAAACCATGCAACGAATACTCTACTCACTACAAATGGTACAGCATTTGGTGCAAAACTAAATATTTGCCTGCAAATATCAACATAAATTAGACAATTATAACTCCTTTTCATACAGCTCCATTAGGTCACAACAATGACACTAATTCACAGATATTCGCGAGCGCAAAGTGAATTCCATTGTTGCAGACATTGTCGCTATTCTGAGAGCTATTAATTCTTTTTACTTATTTCAAATATTTCAAAATAAACAATTTCTAAAATATTAATGTGTAAGTCTATAACCAAGTTCGAATGTAAGAAACGAAGAAAGAATATACAAAATTGCACATTCTAATTTACGACGCATCCAGCTGTCCGAAGCGCAGTAAATTTACAGCGGCCTATTACGTTTGTCACAAAATTAAAGAAAAACTACTCGTATTTTGAAAAAATTAAGCATGACCGTATTTATTTTATTTATTTATTTGTCAAAAAACAGAAACAGAATGGCACAGACTTTCCCGACAAATCATGGATTTTGACCACACCACGAGATAGAGGATTTTTTTTCTTAATTTAGCAACTGGTTTTATCCACTTATTCGTTTTCACGGCCCGGCAATTATTTTTTTTCCGCCGAAAATTGGCCATTTTTTCGCGCAGCATTACATAACTTTCCCTATACTACGTATATCACTCCGTGTATACGTACGTATACGGGAAAGTAAAAAGAGGAAGGAAATATCGTGCACAATCCGTTGCCAGTTTGTTAGAATACTGTTCGGGCTCCTGTTATTGATCGGAGAAACCATTGAAAACTACCGATCAGAAAAGCCGACCGCTAGAATTTTCCAGCAGAGCAACTAAATTCCACCTCTGTAGCTAGTGTCGAAAATCCTGGCTCCGTCAGGATTCAAACCCTAGACCTATTGGCATTGCAATGACATTAGTTAATGGCCTAAGTCGCCTAAGTTGGTGACAACTTCGGAAACGTAGTTTTTCTTCCCATGTGGAAGTACCGTTACAATTTCACAAGAACACAAATTCGGTAGGACAGAGGACTAGTTACTTGTGTATTGATGCAGATGACTTTCAAAAGTTCTAAGGAAATGTTTAACTACCTTAATACGAGAAAATATAGACCATATTCCGCGTGCTCGTTCTACTTTCTATAAGTGTAGCTTTTATTAACCTCCTGCTCTGACAACATGGGACGATTGCCAACACACGCTTCATATTTCGCACAGAAGCGCTTCCCAGCCGATGACGAGAGCCAGGCGCACGGCGCGGCGGGAGGTTTGGAAGTGGGGATAGAGGAGGGGGTTGGGGTATACCACAACAAGGCCTGGCTTGTGTCCGCGTCGGGGCCAGCAATATTTCCCCTTCCTCCGGAGTTTGGGATAGCGCCTCACTTGGCCGCTGAAGCGCCGTTAGCAGCTGTTGCCCTCAGGCACTCTTTCATGTAACAGACAGCAACTCTCAATGAAGCGTGTTGGAGTACGATGCATTCAAAAAATTGTGAGTCAATGGCAACCTACGCCGCATTTTGCACGGTTGTAACATAAAAATACATGATATTTTTTAATTTATAAAAGCCCTCAAATGCCTCGTGTCTAGCGTGCTGAGTTCAATTTTCTAATGGGTGGGGACAATTCCAGTGAGAGTGTAAGCTTCCCCGGCCGGAGGCAGTATCTATTTGGGAGACACAGCTGCCAACGTTTCGACCACCATTCTGAGACTTTCCTGCTGGAGAAACCAGGGATTGCATAAGTTG
The DNA here is from genome assembly GCA_031308135.1 of Acheta domesticus. Lineage (NCBI taxonomy): Eukaryota > Metazoa > Arthropoda > Insecta > Orthoptera > Gryllidae > Acheta > Acheta domesticus. The sequence goes on along the minus strand of JAHLJT010004567.1, from coordinate 119,351,698 downwards.
TTCATAACATTATCGGACATGTAATATGGAAAAGTCATGTTATGTTACAAAAAATCGTGTTGATTTTTCGACAGAAAATCTCGTGTTGTGAGTCCCTGATACTGAAAAAATAATTTTTCTCAAAATGTCTGTTCGTCAGATTGTCTTTCAGACCATCTATTCATCTGAGGAAATCAATAACGCCTTATCAGTTGATATGATTTTCTAGAAAATGGATATAGAATGTTTTTCGAAGCTTCTACACCCACATATTGAATAAAGATTTTTCTTTTTAATGAAGTATGTTATTAAAAATTAGATTTTGGAATAATATCAAGTACATTTTTTCTAAAGAGCATTTAACGTAATTAAAAATGATATTGTCACTTTTTCAAAAACACGCAAACAAGATTGTCAAAAACGTCTGGGAATATTTTGTTTAAATTTTTTGGTCAAGTGTAACAAGGTTTCATAATAAAATGGCATGAACCTGATTTTCATTAACAGTTCCGAATTTTCAAAATTAGCGTGTTATTTTTTCTCCTAAACTGTCCTAGACTTTCAATAGCAAAGTTAGATATTTCTTCCTTAATGCAGTCTATTACACAACTAACACTAAGATACAAATTGCATTAATCGGTTTTAATAAATGATCCTAAAATCATTAGTAAATCATTTCAGTTTTATTTATATTTCGGTAGGTTCCTCTTAATTTGGAACTCGCCTTGTTTGAGTTTCGCTTGAGTGTTGCATTTGATGGCTGAAATGCTAGTAAGATATAAGATGCAATATTACAGCAGGCGGTAATGAGATTTACAGTAAATATTTGAAGAAATTTATGATGTAGCATATATAGTTGACCGTATGACATATTTTCGGAGATGTTGAAGCAAAGCTGTAGATAAAAAAACAGAAATCTCAACATCACAGACGAGGAATCTCCCTGGCAAAGAATGTGTGTTGAGATGTCATTACAGTACGGAGAAGGGAGAGCGCGGGAGATGTGGAGTGAGAAACAAATAAACATCGGGGAACTTGCCGCGAACCCTCTTTGTCCATTAGATATTCCTCTTGGATCGGATGAGGATTAGATTTCGGCGAATGAGTAAAGTAAACAATAGCAAACTATAGGGCAATTTTTCTAACTCTGCCCCTTACGCGCCTATGTCCACGGTGGAATATCACACGGCATTTCGCGTCTTTCTCCATCGTGCCGCTAGAAGTCTAATGATCGCAAGCACTGCTTGATACGGTCGCCATCATGCGATACCTGGTGGCACGACTGAGAACGTCGCGAAATACCGTGACATATTCCATCGGCCCTTGAGGGGCAACCTTAGAAAAACCGCAGTATACCTCACTTCCTTCTAATTGTTTGGGACGTTTAAGAAGTGCCATGTTGGGGAGGTTCATTAAGGATAGAACTGATCCAAAGTACTGTTTTGGTTATATTGACGATTAGTAAAAAAGAAAAAAAAACGTATTTCTTGATAGAAATATTACATCTTTGTGACCACCAGCCGACACACACGCGTGAACAACTGTGCTTTGTCACGCCAAATTATTCTCCGCACGTGGAACTTCTGACCCGGCCCACAGTGACGGATGTGACGACCTGGGTTGCACAAATCAGAGACAAGATGGCTTTAGTATACTATTTATTTACATATATACGTGTGAGCCGTACCATTTACTGCCGGAGCATTCGCCCCCAGTAAACATCCACAAACTACCAAACATACTGTTCAGCATGAGCCCGGCTCTCATACCCGCAAGCTTGCGGCCTTCCACGCATACTCCGACAGCCTCGCGACAGAGGTTTGTGGAACAATGGTCCCTTTTGATGGGGCCACCCGCCTTTAAAGACTCGCTGTGACCATGTCGCCGCCCCCCGGTCGCAACCGCGTGGTGTTGCGACACATCTGGCGCCAGCACGGCAACTACCCTCCTGCACCCTTGGGATTGGCCCTCCCCTCTTCGCTAGTGTGGCACATTCCACACGTGTCCACTCTGAAAGTCTCCACGCTGCCCGCCATGCACTGCGTTTCTGACTGCTGAGCAGTGGACGCTATGCGGGCACTCGTGAGACTGCAACAGTGAGGGCTATAAAAGCCCAACACGACAATTAGATCGTGTACTTCGATCACTCAGACACTTAGCTTTGTCGTGGCAGCGAAGCGGCCCTTGCTGAGGTGAAACTTGTTTTGGCACATAGTCAATAATACTTACAATTGACTAAGTACTTACAATTGACGGTGAGTTATGAATTAGAAGGTGCGGCATATGTGTCCCGACAATCACATACATTTTGTCTCTTCAAAATATTCCTTGAACGATTTGATTGATTAGTGATTCTGGGCGCGTCAACTGCTAAGGTAATTAGTCCCGTACGTTTACTGCATATTTTATAGTGGGAGGTGAGGGGTAATCTTCCCCCGCTGAATGGCGAGAAACGGTGCTGATGTACCGCCGACTTGCGAGGATTTTCCCCAACCAAATATCTCCCACCAGCGGGGCACCGCCAGAGCCGGGACAAGCTCTAACTTCATAAGTAGTCTACTGGCATATGTGGTAAAGTAGCGCATGTAAATGTGTGTGTAAAGGGTTAAGATAGGACAAGGAAGAGGAAGGAAAGATTGCGGGCTATCAGTGGCCCATTTGTTAGTGTACTGCTCCGGCTTTCGCCTGGTGTTGATCGGAGAAACCACGAAAAGCTACCGATCAGAGCAGCTGGCCGCTAGAATTCTCATCCAGACGGCGACAGAACTCGACCTAGCGAGCGTCGAAAATCCTGCCACCGTCGGGAATCAAATATAGGACATGTCGGTCAGAGACACTGCTGTAACATCAAAATTTGGACCCGATTTGCAAGAATCTGGATTTTAATCCTTATCGAAGACAACGTTCCCGTTGATAACTGAGCGTATAATTGTGTTCACGAAAGTAAGAAATGTTAACACAATATTCACAGCATATAAAAGAGAAATTTGTGAAATCAGATGAATAAGTATATATATTTGTCTTTGTTAATACGCGTGGACTGCGTCGAACGAAACCCTGACAGCAACACGCTGCCCCCACCCAATTCACGATACCTCGAATGCTCCCATTACCTAGCATGTACCAACTACGGTCGGCGTACCAATAGTTCACGATAACACCCGTTCTCAATACATTGATTGTTCGCTTATTTGGACACGTGAAATTAAATACGTCTCGCACTTGCACTTGCACTTGCACGGGTGATATGCATAAATTAAATTAATCAATTTAGTGGAAGTTTAAAATATTCTGCAACGTTTATGTTCACGAAAGTTTCTTAAAATTAATTTTTCTGGGGTGGGCGCATAACTAGAGTCATCTAGAAGCACTCGCCAATGGTGCTAATATGACTCCAAATTAACCTGTAAAGTTGTAAGGTGCGCACTGAACGTATGTACTACAATAACGTAATATTCACCGCTCACCGTAATCACCGCTTAAATACCCGCACTTTACGTTCTACCTGGTTGATTTCTTCCGGTGGTAGTTATCCAAGCGTTAGCCCCTACCCGCAACTGCCGCAGGCAAGCCACCTACTCACTGCCTCCATCTTGAAGCTAACAACGTTATTGCCACCGGGAGACTCAGGACCAGGTGGACGTATTCGCCTCCACCTGCTGCCTCAGGTCTTGCATCCGTCTTCCCTCCCTCCTGCGGGGAGAACGTACGTACACACGTTCTGGTGAGGAGACATTTCATTGCGTTCGGCGTATCCAAACCCCAGTCTGATGGAACCTTAGTGCGGTGCCGAAAATAGTGGAATAAACGCAATCTGAAGAAAAAATCCATGGTGTAATCCAACTGCGGGCAATTGGCGCGACATCGCTCGAGGAGGCGTGCTGCTTAGCTCTAACACAATGGGTTCTGCGGCCGGCCGGGTGCGTTGTGTGTGCTGAGCCATGTTCATGCCCATCCCAATTTGTCTTGCCAATGGGTGAGCGGACAATTTGCCCAACGGCGCACCGCTGACAAATGAAATGCATGCATCCATTCGACATACTCAAGTTATGTGGCCTAGCAGAAGAGGCCCAGACGCCTTGCCCTTCACGGCCTCTAGACGGCGCCATTGAGATGGCATCCCCGACCACCAGTCGAGTAATAACTCTTAAATTATATCATCTGTAAGTTTTCCCTATCTGCCTGTCATTCACGTTTTCTAACCCTGAATACTGATTCGTAATTCCAAAAATATAAACACAACATGTCAATTAAAATGTTATTCCTAAAAACCGTACAGCACTAATATAAATACATCAAAGTGTTATTGTCAAAGGCCTCGGGCAATGTATTTTATAAAATTATTTTGTAAGTATCTTCAGGAAATGTCCAGATTATTGTAAACATGTCCTTCAAATTATTTAATCTAAGAGTATAACTGGCGAGGAGCCATTTGTTCGCTCACCAGCACAGAGTTCACATCTCTTTGCCACTGTACATCTCTATTCTAAATTAAACGTTGTAATATTACTTGTGTGTTTCATCTCAACAAGTTCTATCACTTTGTGGTATCGAACCTAAGAGTGGCAGTCGTCGTTCGAACTGGGTCATGACACAAATCTGACGAATGACTGTAACTCGGGAAGTAACTTCGGGTGAGGGAAGGTTGAGGGAAAGGGCAGCGAAATGAGAGACACGGAACTCGCGAGAAATCCATATGAGAGCGTGAGATTGGACGTAGAGGAAATGAGATGACAGAGGAGAGGTCTCGTCTCATAAGAGTGAAAGAGGTGGGTGAGAGAATCTTCAATTATGTTTTGGATTCAGTTGGATGATGAAAAGTGACAGCGCGTGTGGATGTAAAAGATGTCATCTGCGAAGCGACTTGGAAAGCACGTGGTCGAGGGCCACTTCGTCAGGCTTGGAAGAGACTCTAGAACCAACGCCGCCCAGTGGATTGGTTAATGTTTTGGGGCACTAAAACTGCCATTATCATTAGTTTCGGAAGTAGTGCACGTTTTATCGCAAACAATTGCTACGTTCTTCCCCGGCTGGATGGTGAGATCCGGCGCCGTCACACACGTCAATTTCTCGACGTGTCGGCGACCTAGACGTCGATGGGTCGGCTTTTGTCGGAATTACACACTCAAGGTACCTCCTCCAGCGGGACACCGCGGCACAAGCTCTACTTCTGACTGATCTCCCCACATGTGGTTGTGAACTGCATTTAACTGTAAATATGTGCAATGTGAAGTGGAAATAGGACAACAAATGGGAAGGAAAGATCATGTGAGGTTCGTAGTCTGTTTGTTACAGAAGTGCTCCGGCATTCACCTGATGCTAACCACGGAAAACTACAGATAAAATCTGTCGGCCGATAGAATTTTTTTTTGACAGTGGCTGAATTTGACCTAACTATCTAGCCAGTGTCGAAAATCTCCTCCCCCTATCGGGACTCAAACCCTAGGACCTCCCTGATTTTGGCAGTTAGGTCTACAGCAAACTTACAAAGCAAATTGCGATGGATGCAGTAAGAGGATCATTATTTTTTCTCATCCTTTACATCTGTAAGAAGCAGTATTATCTGTTTTTTTTTTGCTTTTTAAATATTTCTATCTGAATAATTATTGATTCTACACAAATATTGGAAATTATGCACACTTTTACCTAATTTACATAGCATTATTTTATGCAAAGGATCTTAGAAACAACGAACGCTAAGGAAACATTACTGAACGTCAGCAACTACTAAATAGAACCAATAAAAACGTTGAATATTGTTCAAACAAGGGAAAATATCATAGAAATACAACAAAATACTTCAAAGAAATAAATACAAAACTAGCGTACCCGTGCGAGAACTCTCGCATGTTAAATCCCATCCTTTCCCTTCCATTTGTCAATCCTTTCCCTAAAGGAGAGGAACTACTAATGTACTTACAGAATATCAAACAAAATAACAATGCAATTGATGTTTGAAACAAATTTTCAATTAAAGTTTATTCAACATTATAGAAAGATCTTCCTGGAACAATTCATACTTCTTTAAAAACAACATTTGAAGACTTTTTCAATCTTCCTTGAGAGTTAGCTTTTCGTTTTCCTTGATAGTCACAAAAATAATAGAAAAGGTTTTTACTCTTGAGAAAGTCAAGTAAAGTAGTGCGAAAATACCGGATCGGGCAAGAACAGACCTACTAATTGCAATATTATTTAACTTTCCTTGATTTGTTATGAAGAACCGAGTGGGTTTTGGAGAGTCAGGGTGCCAGCTTGCTGGGGTGAGAAAATTGAAAAATTATTTGTATACTAAAGAGTATTGAATTATTTTCTGCGTCCTTACGTACCTCAAGAAAAGCAATTCCAAGCCAAAAAACAATCAAACTAATGTTTTCACCTTTGAGTACTAAATACCATTTGTTAGCATTAGAAACAACTTAGTAGGCATTAGGAAGCCCACTTCGGTACATGGGAATGTTGCTCAAACTATGTTTGCATTTTTAATATCTTAACGAACCGACACCTTGAGTTTAATATCAAAAGGTGATTTATTTACAATATGAGTTAGTAGCTGGGCGTTGGTGTACATACTTCCAGATACCGCCAACATTTAAATCGTGCATTTGGACTGCGATCGTTGGCAGTTGTCGGGTGACTTGCGCTATTCTTTCCATAATTTTAAATTTATTCAGTTATTGTAGGCTGGCGCGTTTTGATTTTTGTTTTCCATTTATTTCAAGCCATTTTACTTTAGCTATTTAAATATTTTGTTCTTTGTGTTGTGCCATAGAACAAGTTTTCCCCCACTACCTCTCCGTACCCGTGCGAGAACTCTGGAATGTTAGATCCCACACTCATCCCTATCCTTTTATATTCATTCTAAGAGGGAAAGTAGTTAATGAAACGTGTTTATTTGTTTAAAATCTATAAAGGTAACTTGCAATGTACTAACGCAATTACAAATAAAATAAAAAACAATGCAAGTAATGTGTAAACGAAATTTTCAATAAATATTTATTCAATAACATGGAGAATTTGCTTGGAACAATTCCCAACACTTACTTAAAGACATTTGAAGTAATTATTCAATATTCTTTATCAGTTAGGTTTTAGTTTTTCGTGATAGACACAAAAACATTAGCTTTTTACTTTTGAGAAAGCTACGTGTCTGAACCCGTTGACTTGAAAATTTCATCGAATGATAACGAAAATATTGGTACAGGTAAAACACAAACACAGTCTTCACTCTTCACTGAACACCCACATCACTCCACAATTAAGTACGCAGCACTTATAGACCATGAAAAAACGTTAATTGAATGTTTCTTATGCGTGTAGTGAAACTAATCTTCATAGGTATAGGTATCAAGCAACTATAATAGTATTTCTAGTTGTTGCTGGAGAGCAAATCTTGAATTAATGATTATGCAAATAAACCTCGTCAGACTGCACAAACTACGGTGTTAACAGAAAGCGTAAATAAAGATTGTCGAATCTAAGCCTTCTAAGCGTGTCGCCACTAACATTGCTACCAGCAGGAAGGACTGAAATATTGAGGTGGCCTTGACAGCATTGAAGAGTGGAACCTAAAATGAATTGAATGGATCGGGGAATGTGTCATCTTGTAGATTATGGTGTGGAAAACGTTTCTTTGAGGCCTTTTGCCTCAAAAGTTCCCTTTTTAAGGCTCTAAAATGCTTCGTTTATGAGTTATTTGCCGATGTAGGTTGACATGTGACGCGGGTTGCATTTTACATGACTATTTCGATGCGTTTTTTTAAAGAAATCATCCGTATTTTTAAAGTCAAAGTGGAATTCGTCAAGTCTCCGTGAAGTTCTCTTTCTTTAGAGATCTTGTTTATAAAGATTGGTTGCGTGTGAGAGCCGGAACCCAAAGTTATACTACTGAAATAATACAGGAGAAGATTTTAGTAAAATATGATACAATATTTAGGTGGCATTTTAATGAAAAGAATGGGATTACTTTTACTTATTGTAAAAATAATATTTTCTGTGTTTGATAAAAGCAGGCCTATACTTTTCCTGAATAATGAAGTCAAAACGAGGCTTCTGGAAAATTTTAGAGGAATAAAATAATTTGATATGAAAATATTCGCAAAAGAATGTTCGTTAGCTCCCATGTTATTCGTTTTATTTTTAAAATATTGTTTGAAAGTTTTTGAAAATGCAACATTTTTGTTCCCTTATTAAAAATTCAATGAAATTTGAAAGAAAATCATTAAAAATAATGCCCAGCTTTTTACATTTATAAACAAAATGAATTAATGAGATGCGAAATGTCAGAATATAGAAATGTATAAATATACCGTGGATACGAGTAAAGAATAGTCCGCGTTTTTGGTGTCATTTTCTGTAATAAAATCGGCACTTTTTTCCGAACAATTACAATACTTTCTCTACAATGCTTACATAAGAAAATAATGTAAATATTAATAATGTGGAACATGTATTCAATTTTTGTAATTATTTTCATAGTTTTATCTATGCAAAAAAAAAACCTCGACACGTAAAACTTCGACACGGAAAAGAAAACTTTGAATTTTCAGCTGCCTAATGGAACAAACATTGAAATGCATTCGACATAATTGACGCAATGTACATTGAATGTGTTTTTCATTCGACGCTTTCTGTGATGACTTTTAATCAAAATTGCATTTCCTGAATGAAAAGCAAATAGCGAGTTAAAAGCAAGTCGACAAGCGAGTCGTTTGCAAATGATTTTCTTTTATTGTTTTCTTTTTACAAAAACAAGACCTCCATCTCAGAGAAATTTCAGACAAATAAACTTTTGAAAAAATTGGAATTGTTTAGAGAAGAAACTTTTCAAAAATTAAGTGAGAACTTTTAAACTTAAAAAAATAAGTTAAAGATGAGGTTCACAGACTTTTTTACATTGCAAATATCATATGATTATATTTTTTAGTTTTTTTTCAGCAATATTAAAAATGACGCTATAACAATGATTTGGCTACTTTATCTTTGAATTAAGATATTATAGATAAATAAAATCTCTATCACAATTTATATTATTTATCCTTAACATGTTCTATTTTCTAGCCAGGAAAAATCTCATGTTAGGTTTAATACTAAAAAAAAGTTTAAGTTAAATTGTTGTGAAATCCTATTGGGTAGTATCGGTCCCGATAACCACGTGTCAATGGCCACAACCATGCCGGTAAATACGGCAGGAATAAAAACGAGCAGATTTAGATTTCATCCGATTACGTGTTGGCCATATACTGAACTCGTCGTGAAAGTCTACCAATTCCAAATTTTGTTCAATTTGAGAACGTAAACGAGCTGGGTGAAAGAAGAGTCCATTGAGCACGGTATGCAGTTAACCCAAACGCATGAACCTGGACATGAGTGAGCGCCTTTGCAATTCCACTGTTAAGCAAAATACTCTTCGGCGGCTTTGGTAGGTGCTCCCAAAGTACAGTTAAATACGGATAAAACTATTCTAAATATGGTTCATATATTTTATTACTAAATTAATAAATAGTAAATAAAAGTAATAATATAAAATTAATAGTATATAAATGACAATAAAATGAAAATTATAATAAATAATATAAATAATATCAAATAAAAATATTACTGTTATAATAAAATAGTTATTACTATATCTTATAACCAAGGCTCCAATGGCAGAATTAGGGTCAGACTGCCCAAGGTGGCTCCCGAAATTTTCCGGTTCCAGGCTAAATATTGCAACGGAAATAGTAATCGAGTCATCAATTCCAGAACTCTCATTTGAGGAATTTCTTACGAAATCACCTAAAAGTGCGATAAAAAGGCGTGAGCGCTTATAGAACCGCACAGGCCATAAGATCAGGAACAGTTCCTTCAAATCTAACTCTCCTTAAAATTTGTCCAGAAAGTCACTCACGCTGCTTTAGAACGCTTTCGAATTTCAAAACATTGAGAGAGCACAGACGTAAAATATACTTAGGTTTCATTATCCTTCGACAAATGCGTTTGTGGGCAATCAGGTTCCTACGGCAAGCATAGAGTTTGCGCCCCTGTCAGATTACTTAACCTGTTCAAATGAAGGTTGTTATTTGTTTTAGTGGGTATACTCTAAATAGCACCTCTGTGAGTGGCTCCCAAGGCGCCAGTCTTGTCTTCCATATTTCTAACACGGCTCCATCCTTTGAACTACTATATCAGATGTGGGCTGTTGAGTCCCATCGGCGCAATATATAGGGAGAGTAATAACACGGTTGCTATACCTGGAGTTGTGTCTCAAACGATGAGGGAGCATCCGTATTCACCGAAAGGCAAAGACATGAAACGGGAATACATGCAACAGACGTATGGCGACCTACTGAGACGGAATCTGAAAGAAAAACACTGCAACGATTTGCGACAATGCAGGTCAAATGCAGCGGACGCGACCCCGCACGGCGTCCCGACGCGAAGCCCCGAGGCTGAGGAGCCCCGCAAGTGCCCCCTCCCCCTCCCCTCCTGCCCTTTCACCATCTCCTTGGCCTCTCACCATTCCCCACCCTTAATCTCTCATACCCTGTGGAACATCCCGGGGCTCCGGGAGACTGCCGCCCTAAAATTGTAATTTACGGTGCAGGGGAGTAAAATGAGTCTTTATTCGCGAGTGAAAAAGTTTAGCACTTGAGGCGACGAAGGAGCACAATGCTAATTCACTCGAATGTGTGAAATGTATTTACTCCTGAGTGTTGTGAATTACTTCTCCCATTAGCACCATGTAGAAGAAGGCTAGATATAAAAGGTTTTTAAGTAGAGTGTAAAAGTTTTGCAGTGGTGCAACAAAAACGAAAGAATTATTAGTTTACATTGTAATAATGTAAAATATACTACAAAAAGTTAAGTTTAATGCAGATACTCGTAGACGGAGAGGATGTTCACAACACGCTTGCGATAAATGTTTCCTAAATGATTGTGTATTTGTACAGTTCTTTTTATATGTTCGCAAGAACACATCAACTCACTTGTTAACGTAAGCCTGTTCAAATAATATTTTCTGTCAACTGTCGTTATTTTCACCGCAATGTCAAAAATTCACATAGCTTTTAAAAGATACTGGCATGTAAATTCAGATAAAAGAAGTGAAAACATTGTTATTAAGATTTGTTTAACTTGAAGCTGCCATCCAATGAGTCATTTGTCAGTTGGTATATGTCTTGCAAGAAAGAGCCAGCAAAGATTGTTTCAAAGATATATTGAACTTATATTTTGTGATTGAACTTTTTTTATATACGCTCGCTCTCGCTCTCTTTCTCTTTCTTTCTCTCCCTCTCTCTCATTACGTTTCTTTACCTATTTCTCTCTCTCTTTTTACTCTCCCTATCTCTCGTACCATGTCTGTTCAATTTAAAACTAGGTAGACTCCCCATTTGTTATATGTGGCGGCGTATTTTAAGTGTCATGAGAAATCCATTTCAACGCTTAAGTCACGATTTCTCCCACTATTCTTTAAGATTTCCAAAATTAGCTGCAAGATCCATTCAGGCGCTCAGTGCACGAAGGCAGACAATGAACGGTATTCAGTAAGCTCTCAGAGACTCTGTGAGTGGCCGTGACAGTTGCCATGTTTAGCCTCCGTATGCCTCCGCTGGTCAAAATGCAAGCTCTTGTTGAGAATCTTTGTGGGCCTGAGGAGAAGGCACAGTTTCAAAATTACGTAAATATCGGTGAAGGGAGAGATCATTTCTCAACGTCAATGTAGGAATAAAAGACTAGAAGATGCGTAAGACTCCCAAACTTTTCCCTGTGTTAGGTTTGCGATATGCGCGAAAGTTACTTTTTCTTTAGAAACTTTCATCCCTTCTCTCATTAATCAACACATTTCTCAAAATTACCTAATATAACCGAAATTACTGTTGAGCTTGTTTCTTAGATTCTTCTGGATCAACACTATAACGTTTTTGGTAACATTTATAGTGAAAATATTGTTTTATATGAAAGAATGCGTACATTCTTTGAAATTTTCTCATTTTTAACGTCATCTAGTAATTCAATAAAAATGAATTTTTTATAATATCACAAAAGACCAAAACTTCTTTCGATACAGAAATTTCCGCCGGAAGGGGCTGAGCCAGTTCTTACCTTTTTGATAAAACGTCATTTGTTTTTTACGCCATTTTGAGGTCACTTGTATTCGAAAGGCTGTTGTGGAATAACAATGTAAATAATGTCCCCAAATATTTTGAAGCAAGCACTTGTGGAAGTGAGATCACGAAAATCTAAGAGTTGCCCATTTTGAAACCCAAATCCTCGTCTTCTGCACTCAAACTAACTACCAAAACTCACGTTGTAGAGTCGAATTTTCCAGCGAATTTCCTTGAAATAACTCTGCACATCCTTCAAGCCTGACCAACTGCAATAAAATAAACAAAAATCAAATCCGTAGTCAAATAGATTCTCTCATTCCATTTTTTGAGGAGTTTGAAACCGTAGTATAATTCTAAGTCTCTACACATACCCGTAAACATTACAATCAAAAGTGATAAAATGTCAATCACTTAAAACCTTACAAATTATTACAAAGGGATAATTTTAACGTGGACATCGCCCATCGTCTCCCATATTATTTCAGTAGTATACCTTCCCTTTGCGGCTCTCATACGCAACCGATCTTTATAAATGATGTATCTAAAGAAAGTGAATTTCATGGCAACGTGACGAATTGCACTTTGACTTTAGAAATATGAAAGATTTGTTTAAAAAACGCATCTAAATATTCATGTAATATGAAACCCGCAACGCACGTCAGAATTTTTTAATCTACATCGTTAAATAACTTCTAAACAAAGCGTTCTAGGGCCTTAAAAACTAAAATATTGAGGCCAAGATTGAACAGTGCATTCTCACACCGTAATATACAGGATGAAATGTTCTTGAGCTTTCTATTACATTTTTACTGGTTCGACGCTCGATTCTACCCCTCCTGTTCACAGCCTGTAGAATCTGCAAATGTATGTGAAATTACTAATTTCTTGATATTCTATGAGATTGAATTACACGGGTGTACATCTTTGCTTGATAATAAAGTTAAATAAGAATAGTTTGTATTGGCAAGGGTGTATTATATTGTTATCAATTACAAGGTGACATATAGAACAAGTGACGGAGGATAAGAAGGTCTTGAAGAAATATATAAATTACAGGCTTAATGTGGAAATGGAAATATAAGAAAGAAGGTGGGGTATAGCATGCGAGAGTTATCGCACGGGTACACTTGTATATTTTAAACAGTTTGAGTTCCATTAATCTTTAACGAAGAAAGAAAACGGAGGATGAGAAAATACAGATGCTTTCCTATTCGAAATATTTTCGTATTCGAAAGACAGCGAATTTTTTAGAATTCTTTATTCTTTTAAGCGTCGAATATTAGCACTATCTTTATAAAGGGAATCATGACTCCCATCATTTGTAGATAATGCCATTTCCGACAACGGCCGAACATTTTCCCCACTTTTTGCACGTTCTAGGACACTGGTTTGAGACTTAACGATGACATAAATTTCTGCTGACTTGTATTTCTATATTAGTTTCTTCTCATTTTCCCACATTTATATACGTTAAAAAACAAGACACATGTTAAGAACTAGGAAATATTCTGGTAATTTTTGTTCTTACGGAGGATCTCTATTTTAGTGATTATTTACGTCTAAAATAGCTAACGTTAACATATTATTACGCCTAAATTTACAGCTAAAATACAAAAGTTTATAATCCCAAAAGTTTCCTAGTGTACATAGTGTCTTGAGCGGAAGTCATTTTCATTCTACTTCTCGTTCCTTTATTTCTTATCCAAGCAAGCAAACTGCTTTTACGACTGCATAAGGAGCTTTCACTGACAGGTAATCTGATCGCAGAGCGCCATCTTACGCGCAGTAGCTGCATTTCATTTTTACGTAGTATCAATCAGAAATTGCAAGAGCTCATCGATAAATTAAGTAACGCTAAAGGAGGAGGGAAGGGATCTGAGGCAGCGTTACTCTGCGTTACACAGAGATAGGTAAGTGCGTTTCAAGGGGAAGGGGGTATTCAAAGTACTCGAAATTTGCGTTGCGTAATTTATTGACGGCCCCTAAGAACTAAATAATGGATAAATCGAAATTTTCCTATTCCACTTCCGATTAAAGATGAATATTTACCGCCCTTTGTTGGGAAACGTTTTCATTGAGAGCGTGGGAAGCATTTCGGAGGGTTTCTGCAGTGTTCGCTTCCGACAACGCCGATAGCGCCGACAGCGCAACAGAGCGAGCGACACGGCGCGGAGCGCAGCGAACGCCGCCACCCACGCGCCTATTTATACAGCGGCGGCGCCGTCGACGCTCCGCGATACAGCGCTGGCGGACCCGCCCCACCCCCGCCCCGTGGTAGCTGACACTCTCACTCCAGCCTCAACCGCCGCGCGGTTGCTGTCGTCACCTCAGCCGTCTCCCCACCCAGCGCCCCCACCGGTTGTTTCCGGTGCTCCCGCCCCCACCGCAGTTGCCAACCCACATCAGCCGCCTGCGACTCAACAGGCCCGCCGCTGTCTTCGAACCTCGACCTCCGAATCTCGACCCACGGTATTTGCTCATCCCTGACTGTTCCTGACCCTTCTATCCCCCCCCCCACCGTTCTCCCCGCCTTCTCGCCACCCCTCGCCGCCTCTACCCTTCCGCCCACCTCATCACTGTTGCCATCCCAACAGCCCCCTTGGCTGTCTCCTCCCGGCGCCTCCATAACACCCCGGGAACCTCATCTCTAGGGCTCTCATTTTGACCTAAAATACTTTGAAAATGACCTTTTAAGTTGACTTAAATATAAGAGGAAAATGAGCCATAAAATGACTTTAAAGAAGGGGAAATTACCTAATTTTAAAAAAAGTATTAAATTTTACATTTTTAAATAAAAATGCATTTATTTAAACTTATATGAAGACCTCGGAGCAATATTATGCTACACCACAATGCTTACGTTTTGAGGAAACGGACAGTAAAGGTTCAGACATTGCATTGTACACAAGGAGAACGTTAATTTACGAATACCGCTGCCATTTACAGCGATTTTTTAAAATACAATCCCAACATCTAGATACATCTATTGGGCGTCTAAATATACTAATATTCAACTTAATCAGAAATGTGACATAGCATGTTACTACCCAAAGTTCTTCATACTTAATATAGTCTTTATCTTAGGAGGAAATGTAATCCTTAGCTCCAATCTTCCAACCATCAATTTTTAAAGGTCGAGGAAATAATGCAAGATCCGAGTAATTTTGATAATTCCTGTTCTGAATACAATTACAACTTTTAGTATGTCATTGTAGACTCATGAAACTTTCACTAACGAAAATACGAAAAGGAAACAATGTGCGCAGAAATGACAGAAAATGACGCAAACGTCCAAAAAATGACCTAAAAATTGAAATTGACAAAACATTATGCAATAACTACTCATTTCTGTCAACTATATGCACCAATGTACTAATTTCTTATTCAGCAATCTAGTAATCAGTAGAGTCAGTGATATTTTTATTTTTATTTTTTATATTTTGTTGTTAATTGCAATTTAAGTAATTACTTAGTTAACCTAAGTATGGACCAATGTAAAATTATTGTAAGAAACCAACTAAAGTGTAAGGTGCCCTTGCCCTGAATTGGGATTGTAACAGGCTATTAATGATGATAATAATAATAATAATAATATAATAATAATAATAATAATAATAATAACAACAACAACAATATACCAATGTAGAGATGACATATCAGAATCCCAGGCCTGCTAATCACCCTCCATTTCCATCGCCCTCACCGCATGCGCCTTCTTTATCGCCCTTGCCGCAGCTTCCATTCAATGGCCATCCCCCATCTCCTTCCAACGATCGCCGATTACCGCTCTCCCCGCGGACATCCGAAATATCCCAACATCGCAAAAGACCCCGCCATCGCTGCTGTTCCTCTCTCAACCGCCAACGCCCATGCCGCCGCCGTTGTAGTGGCCGCTGCCGCAGCCGTGGCCCCGGAGACCCCGCACCACTGGCAGGATGACCTCGTCCGCGATGGCGCCCGCGCTGCTCGCAATGCAGATGTTTTGGCCCGCCGCCCCTGCCGCCGAGCCCCGGCAGCTGAGTCATTGCCAGGCCACAGCCGACTCGAGACAGTAAATTCAATCACTTATTGGTCTTGCAACAATATTATTCATTATTATTATTATTATTATTATTATTATTATTATTATTATTATTAATCCCACTATGTCACGGCTAACGATGTTATGAGTCGTTTCCATATAAAATCTATTCCAGATTGCAACCAGCCAACTAAGGAGCAGATTTAGGGACTGTCGGTGCCTCTACAATACTTTGCGCAAAATGTGAGCTGTTCCAGATTAAAGCGATTTCTTGCACTTCCCAGTCTTTGAATTACCTGGGAGTTTAGACAAGTTCTTAAACAAATTTTTCGGAACTAATCTCAAAGCTCCGATAACTATCGGGACGACCTGTGCTTTTACGCCCCACATTCGGCTGAACTCGATTTCCAAAATCTTGTATTTAAGACGTTTCTCTGCCTCCTTGGTTACGACGGTTTGATCACAAGGCACAGCAATATCTAAAAGTAGACACGATTTTTTCTCCAAATCCCGGATAACAATATCTGGTTTGTTTGCTGCCATCGTGCGATCCGTTTGAATTTGTTGGTCGTATATTGTGTTTAGTCCAACTGATTTCACCAGTTTTGGTAAGTGTTCATACCACTTGGGGCATGTGTTGGAAATTGGAGGGCGGAACAGATCTGTAAGTGAAGGTAATTTACATACCCTGTCGTGTCTTTTCAAGTATTCCGTCTTTGCTAGCATTGGACAAGATGAGTCCAAATGACCGGCCGAAGGGCGGTTCTTGGAATGTCATTTTTTTCAGAAGGGAGTGGCGGGGGAGAGCTGGTGGAAGCGAGGTGGTGTTTAGGGGAGTATTCTTACAAAAGAAATGTAACGGGAAGGTTGCGGATGTTGGACGCTTCCTCTCCGGTTTAGGGTAATTTATAATTAATAAATTACTTAGTGAAGTATCAATCTGCTTTTGCTTCATGGACAGGAGAAACCCTAACAATAATTATATAAATAATTAATACATAAATAATAATAAAATTATATAAATATTAATATAATTATATAATTGTTAATATAATATATAACTATATACTTGTTAATATAATTAATATATAATTATACATTATTCATATCATTAATATATAATTAATGATATAATAAATTATACAAACTTGGCTAAACTTAATCATATATTAATTATAAGCACTCTGTAGGTAGATGCTATGCTTGTTACTCTTCTCCTACTATTCTATGGTGTTGGTGTTATCAGTTATATTACAAATTAATGTTCGTTCAACATTGGTATCAATTTTTAATTTGATACGTACGAGGTAATGCGGAAAATAGATTTCAATATTTCAACAGAAATGCACGTTTTGGGGTCCCCTGATACCGAAAAAAAGGGTTATTTTCAAAACGTTCGTCCATCCGTCTGACCGTCCGTCAGCCGGAACAACACTAGCGTCTAAACCATATGTGCGATTTCTTCCAAAATGAATATTTCCCGGCCGATCTGGTTTCACTCAAGGCGCCGCGATTTTGAACTTTAAATGAAGCTCCCCAGACATTTTAAAAATTTTCTCAAAACGGCTCCATATTTTATCTATAAACTTCTTGTAATAATAGAGTAAAATACACTTATTAGGGTGGCATATGTCCCATGTTCACGGTTACCTCTGAATTTTCGAAAATTGCAAAAGTATTTTTTTTGGCGCCTTCCTACAACTACAAAATTGAAAATAAAGACTTTACTTTCAAATAAAATTTGTTTTCTAATGTGAGTTCTTTCATTCAGACCATGTACATTTTTTGAAAGATTTTAGTAGTTTTCACGCAATAGTACGTGCAATATGTGCAATTTAAAAAAATAACAAAAATAAGATTTTCTCAAAAAGGCTCCAAATATTTTCTTTTTACTTATGGTTGGGATAGTACTAAATGTAGTCTCTAAGGTGATTGCGCCATATTGTTGTTTTGTTTTTTCAAAAATTACAAAAATGAAATTTTTGGATTAGTATCTCTAGTCGTTAATATTTACATTAGCAGCCATTCGTTCCCATTAGTCTATTAACGAGTACATGTGATTTAAATAATATCAATGTTTCTCGAGAACTCAACCGTTTTCTGTAAAATCTAGCTCAAAATTCCACATTCTTAGAAACGCTCAATCTCCATTTTCTCATAAATGGCTCCAATTTTTTTTTCTTCGAAGTTTACGAACTGATAGTGCAAATTCACGATTTAATATGGCGTTAAGTTCATTTTGGGGATTTTTTTTTAAATAACACTTATAATTTTTTTAATGATCTCTCTTACCTTTAATATGAACATTTCCAGCAATTTGTAAGCACTATTTTATTTGTGAGTTATGGTGCTTCAAATGATTTCTAATGAAGTTTTTCGATATCGCAAAAGATTTCTGTGAAAAAGAGCTTTAAATTTCGCATTTTTAGTAGCGCTTAAACGCCATTTTCTTATAAACGGCTCCAAATTTTTCAAAGAAAATTCCCACTTACGGTTTTATTGTTTTTTAATATTCTTAAAATAATATTTCCTTTCTACTATTAGGAAATCTAAAAATTAAGAAAAATGTCAGAAAATGTCAAAAAATGTACTTTGGGTGGCGATAGATGACAGCTGGCAGGAGTATGTGTCAATTCCGAATTGCGATTCCAGATCCAAGGAAACAGAAAACTAATACGGGTAAGTCTGTGCCATTCTGTAGGACCACGAGTTGGTTTCTGTTCTCATGAAGCCGTAACTATTGACTGAAAGGTCAACAACCCCTTCGTTTAATAGCAATGTAGCAAATCGTTTAAAATAATAGAAAATGTAATTAACAATTGTTAAGTACTTATAAATAAGTGAAACAGTAGACATTACTGAAAAAACGATTTTAATGACTTTTTCCCCATTATGAAGTATACAAAAAAAATTACAGACATAAACATTTTTTTGAAAAATACGAATAATTTTTGCAAATTTTTACTTGACGTGAAGGCAATTAAGCTTATATTTCCAACGTAAGTAGTATGTGAGGAAGTACAGTACTAGATTTATGGCTAAACATTATTATTCACTAAGAACCACATTAACTATAAGTATATCTAGGCTTAAAGTCTTCAAAGACAAATTTCGACTATTATAAATTACATCACCAAAAATTACGCAATAACCAACAGAAGACTAAAAACTTTTTCCTTTACACTGTCAATAAGGGATGCCTCATGAGATTTCTTGAGATAACGTGCTTCACTCAGTTCATTACCTATCAAGCGCTGTTTCAAGAGTCGTTTTGATAGTCGATAATAGAGAATCGATGGTCGCTCAAGTCAAAGATCAAAGGTAGATGGTCATTTGCCGATGGTCGTTGGCCGGTGGGCGATGGCCTATGTCTCATGGTCGATGGGCGATAGTTGATATTCGATGATCGATAGCCAGTAGTCGATGGTCTATAGGCGACAGGCGATAGTCCTGAGGGGAGATGCGAAATGCGTCTATCCGCGCCAGCATCAGGCAGGTGTTCATCAGCATCATTGACCCTTTCCGACGCCACGACGCTCCCACGCTCTACGGATGTACCTGCATCCGCTGCCTCTGAGTTCGCTAACTCCCCTCACATTGTGCCTCGCGTAATCCCTCCAACCTTGACACAACCTCCCCTCGCTCGCACCCTCTCCTCCGTCGTCCCAGTTTCCGCCCCTTCCGGTCACTGTCGGTTCGCCTACTGTTGATCCCTCCCCTGATCGCATTTGCGAGTATTTTTTAGAAACAGCTAAAGGTAAATCAGTACATGGAACTCCTGTTAAAGGCACTGTTTAATCGGTGGTGATTCAAGAAGTTGTACGTGTTAAGAAGTTGGATTGAGTTAGAGTCAATTGTCAATTGTCAACAATCGTCAATTGTTTACTGCCAATTTTATTGACTTTGCTCACGCGTTTCCAAGCCGTGGCGAGGCTTCAGCACTCGACAAAGTTAACTTAAAACATTCTTGAAACCCGCCCTCGAAATATTAACACTGCATTTTTTCACCAATCATTTCTAAATTATTTATTACTAAATACATTCATTCCACCTGTTTCATTTATCCATAAGCTTTAGCTCTTTGTTTCTGAGGTTTAAAATGTCTAATATGATTTCTACTTAACTTTATGTTTCTCTCTTATTTCTTGTATCACCCATCTTGCAATGAAAGCCATGCATTTTGGGGGCTGAGACTGCGGGGCATACAGGAATTTCCTGAACCTGTAAATACTCGATAGCCAAACAACTACCCTTGCATTAGTTATCGTTCTAAAATTATTCCGAAATATAGTACTGAAATTGTTTGTTTGTTTGTTTATTTAACGTCGCATCGACAACTGGTTCATTAGCGACTCAGAAAAAATACATTATAACAGTAATTCATACATGATTAAATGAGGTTTACAAATTCAGTACAATATACAGTAATTCACAATAATTGTTTACAGGATTGCAAAAAACGAAAGAGTAGTAACAATAATACTTAGTGAGACATGCAAACAAAAAACAACAACAAAAAAGCTATGATCAAAACAAAGTTCAAATTTGGCTGAAAATTCCACTCTCCTTATAGAATTGTAAAATTCTTTCTTGATACTTCTCAGATTCAAGTATACATTCCAAACTTGTGTCGTGAAGATATCTCTGCCTGATATGTTGGAAAGTAGGGCAATAATTGACTATGTGAGACAGGGACCAAGCCGTATTACACAGGTCACATGATGGAGGATTGGATCCGTCAATCAGATATAGATGGCTTAGCTTACAGTGACCTGTTCGTGTTCTCATTATGGCCACTTGTTCCTTTCTGTTGAGCTTTTTATTATGTTTCAGACTTTGAAAATTGGTTATGTTTTTATGACGGTCGCTTCTTTAAAGCGTAGTCCATATAGAGAACCATTTTTCTTCTAATATTTTTCCAATATGTTTCACTAGATCTTGGAGTGTATTCGAAATTGC
The DNA here is from genome assembly GCA_031308135.1 of Acheta domesticus. Classification (NCBI taxonomy): domain Eukaryota; kingdom Metazoa; phylum Arthropoda; class Insecta; order Orthoptera; family Gryllidae; genus Acheta; species Acheta domesticus. The sequence goes on along the minus strand of JAHLJT010004567.1, from coordinate 119,330,650 downwards.
CAGTACAGTGTTTGGGATATCAGTTGTACTTCCACTAACTACTCGGTCAGTTTCCGTCTGCATTTCTGTATCTTGATTCATATTCCATATCAATATTACTTCTTTACCTAATGTGGTAATGCCATGATACAGTTGAATTGTAATAATCATTTCACTAGAAATTTCGTTATTGTTGATGCTTTTTATTGCAGTGCGGGAATTTGAGTATAAAATGAACTTTGAGTGGTTACTATTTTTAATAAGTTTCATGGCGGTCAAGATGGCGCATAATTCGGCAGTAAGATGGCTGGCATAGTAGTTAAGTTGGTGTTTCACCGATACATCTTTCGTTACCACTGTTGCTTCTGTTCCATGTGTAGTTTTAATTGCTTTGGCATAAACAGGATAAAACATGTCGTAGTTGTTGGTCGGTGCAGAGTTTATCTCAGATGTTCCATTTCCTTGATGAGCGCCAGATGATAAGTCTACCGAGATATCCGAGATTATCCAAGGAGGTATTTTGTAATTTCTCTTCTTTTCTACTTTTCTGTGATCGAAATTAAGTTCTCTAAGTACTCTTCTAGTGTTTTCATACAAAGGTATAAAACGCGAATGCTCTATGTACTCTTTTGTTTAGGATATATGTCCTGTACTATGATTGGATTGATGGACGTGGCTGCTTTTAAAGCATATTTGATTATTAGTTCCTCTCTGCGATGAGATAATGTGGGTCCATTTGCTTCAATCAGTATGCTTCCGATGGGACTGGTATGGAAACATCCGGTGCATATTCGGAGACCTTGATTATGGACTGTATCCAGTTTTTTGAGGTCACTTTTACAAGCAGATCTATATATTATTGATCCGTAGTCTATTTTGGATCTCACAAGTGCTTTGTATGTTAATAATAGCAATTGTCTATCTGCTCCCCAGTTGTTGTGTGCCAGGCATTTAAGTATGTTGATTCTCCTTTTACATTCGTTAATAGTGTTCAATATGTGCAACTGAAATTCGAATACACTCGTTTACATTATTATTTTTTGTGCTCCACAATTGTTGACAATAATAAAGAAGACTCAATTAGGACGATTGGACGTGTAACATTCTGCTCTCGCGTGTTTGCTACAGTCGACAGATATTATTATTCATGATCTTAATCAAACCATGACGCATCTTTCAAGAGAACTCTTCTTTATTACCAAGAGAAAAAATTGAAATACGAACTAGCAACAGCCATCTCGTTCCCCGACGATGAGGTCACATTCCAGTCATCACTTGACTTTTGTTCAGAGTTCAACATAACTTCACCTTAGCAAGGAACATTCAAGTGATATTGGGCATTGAAATGGTTCGTATAGAAATGGTTCGTACATTTAAAAATTATATTCCTTAGGCTGTAATCTATGTAGAAAACGAAACCCTTTTAATCCTTGGGAATTAAACTTATGTGAATACACACTCCGTAACACTATGGTCAGAAATGTATAGAATATTAATATAGAGAATGTTTAGAATTGTACAAGTTGAGAAATTGATAGATTGAGCGATTTATAGTTTTATTGATAATCATTTAGAGATATCAGCATATTACTTACTGTACAGAAACAGTTCGGCTAGTCTCGGTACTTATTAAATACTTAGGTTCTATTTTGTTTTGAATCTGATCGCAAAAAAATACAACATACTGCAATATGTTCGCATTCCACCAGTTATAATTACGTACATTACAGCATTTAAGAGATAAAACAATACCTTTAATTTTCTCCTGAACCCTTCCGGTAAATACTTTCCATACGTTCTTCTTTTACTCAGTAAAAACCTTTGCATTATGATTAGAAGGATGATCCGGTGCATTTTAAGGAATTGCTTATAAAGGATCTTTAGAATATACTGTGAAAACATCCTTTGGCGACATTTTCGCGTCTCCGGTGGATTCTTTTCACAGGAGATTGATGAGGGGCAGAAGGTAGATGAGGGTGTAAGAATAGCTCCATAAAGTCTCCAGCAAGGTAACTGCTGGAGCACCAGGTTATTTCAACCAAACCAAAATTCTAACCTTAAGACGCACAAATTGGACTAAACAAAAATATAATTGTAGGGTAGAAATAAAGATTTCTTTTGTAATATTTAGAGCTAATTTTTGGTAATATATATTTAAAATAATTATCATTATTATAAATATTTGTAGATATTTTGTAGTCGACGAATAAGTTAAGCAATCGTACAAACCTGGAAATCATATTAAACATATTGTCAAAAAGTGAGTATTACACAGCCTAGAGAAACACAAACAGAAGCTACTATTACCCTAAGCAGCATTTTGCAGAAGTCTCTGATATTGTAAAATACTTTTTGACTGACTCTCAAACAACATTTCATTAGTCAATATTTTGGTAAAATTCCGAATGATTGATATTCCCAAATTGGGAATATCACGAGGTGGACATTATACAAGGCTTGCCTCTGCAGAAATACCTTCTATTTGCTTTATATGCTTCAACAGCGCTCTAGCGGTAACTGTGCTAATGGCCACGGCATTCAAATTGCTTCTTATGTATTCTGCAAAAGGTGCAGATACTGCAGCCCCTTGTCTCTGGTGTAATCTAGGTACCAACAAAACAGATTCTGCAGAAACCTCGCGAAGGAAAATAGATTTCGCGGAGTATTAAAATAGAAGAATCATTAATCATGAATAATTACCTATTAGATACAATCTACATTAGTACTTAATTACTCGTATTATAAAGCCAATGCATAGTCCTTAAAGCTATACCTGGAATAGGTAAATGATTTAATGTGTAGGTCATTATTAACGTATTAATGTTTATTGAGAAATAGTGAAATGAAAGATATAATAAATAGGATAATACAAGGAAATCCTCTCTTGAACCCCCTTTGGTCCACCATAAATTCCCCATACATCGACAGGAAGTTAGGTCTTTGTTCCAATTGAGAATATTCTCACCGCTACACTACGACTAGCCCCAGATCTTACCTACTCTATTTTTTGAAATAAACTATAAATATTAACCCTGAAGAGGTGGCGATTGCCGGAGTTATGTTAGAGGTGGCGCGGGATCCTTTCTGACCCCTTTATTTCTATATAATATTATATTTAGCAATAAACAAGTGTGAAATTAATTATTTTAATAATGATCAACCATTAATAATATAGTATTAACATGTTGCATGTCAACAATGGGAAAGGAACATGTTGCATGTCAACAATTTATTACTCTTCTCACTGAACTATATTGTTTACACAAAACATCGCGATGATCATTACAAACTTGTTTTCTGCATTTAGCACAAAAAGTTTAGTTTTCCTCAAATTATTCACAATGTTAAATAAACAAACAATACACTTTATGCTGACACATTTTATCAATGTACCGGCACGACTGAAGCACTGCTGCAAGCTCTTCGCACTGCCGACGGAAGTGGTGGCGCGGGGTCAGACATAATTTTGTATGATGGGTGGAATGTTATCGCTCTTCAAGGAAACCCATCGCGCTGTCGCGAAGTGCTTATATCTTTCAAACAAAAGCTAAATAATGTAGTGAAAGGTATGTGAAATGTAAAGCTTCTGACTCGGAAAATTAGGCCACTGCAGCTAAGCAAAGATACGTGGGGTCACTAGGGACCCCGCGCCACCTCTCTCGGGTTAAGATTATGCAAAAAATTAGCGACTGTTACTAAAATTTGTGAAAACATTTGAAATCTTACTGCTGCTATTCCGTGTAATTTCCGGTGTCTTCAGTAGCAGAAACGGCTCGAGCCGGTTGTAGAAACATTTCTATATTTTCCTCCTAGTTGAATGAGGCGTCGCCGACGCTGTAAACTGTTTTAAAAGTATATTCATGTGTTAAAAATTTCTTTCGTACTTCATTTCTTTCATGCGTAGCTTTGTTCAAATATGTTTTTAAAGTATCTGGCATTGGACTTACCAATGAATCGCAGTATCTCTTAATGTTATACTCCAGTTCAAAATTCCCAACACTCAATGGCCTTGTATATTAACTCCAAAAGGGAAATGAACTGGTCATATTGCAATTCCAAAATGATAATCGCTGTAAAAAATGCTTACAGGTATATGAGTGATGCGACAGCACAGCTATATTTTTTACGTTTTGTTTTACCTGGTTGAACCAGGGTTTAGGGTGGCACGGTTCGTTTGGTTCACTGATCCGGTTCACTAGAGAGGAATCGACTCAATGAACCGAATCCTTGTTTACTATTCGCGTTCAACATGGTAACGTAATAATTGTATTCATTCTATTTCACAAGCGCGTGCTACTTGAACATTCTTTACTACTTAAACCACACATTTTGTGTTATTAAAAGAGCCACTCGTCTATTTAGTTAACTAAATGCTACTTATTAAATTTTTAAATGCTCTATAAGCCACAGAATAAATGGCAAAAGTATAACTCACGTATTGGTTGGAATTATTTTAAATTTTTTAAAATTAAATCTTGTACAAGACATAACAATTCAATTTTAACAAACATGGAAAACAAATAACAATAACAAATGGAGAACATCTTGTAATATCTGGAACAAAAAATGTAATTTTAAAATTTTTCAAATAAATAGTAACAACTCACTTCTTAATGCGATTTAAAATTAATTAATGGGTGTTAAATAACAATAAGAAAACTGAAGAAAACTACGATGTTAACGTAATAAATATAATTATTTAAAATAAATTCCATTTCACAAACTCATACTACTTAAACTTTTGTTATTGGGGGCTATCGCCCCCCAAACCCCCAATTTTACCTCTTCGAACGTGTCGAGACAGTACATTTCGTTATGTTAACACCACAAATAGAAATATTTCAAATAAATTATATTTCACAAAACACATTGCTACTTTTAACCTTTGTTATTGGGGGACTATCGCCCCCCAAAACCCCCATTTAAAACTATAAACCAACTCGTCGTTTTTAAACCAATTCTACTTAATATGTTAAAGAAAGCGATATTTAAAAGAAAAAAAAATAAACTCACATAGTCGTTGAAATTATACCATTTTTAAGAGTATTACCACTACCATAGTATACTGAAAATTAGTGTAGTGTCTCGGAAGGAATTACACACTTATAACACGAAAAAACGTCAAGCTTGTTTTCTGGAAAAATACGTACTTTTTACGAACTGAAGCTTAAAAAAATTAATAAGAAATTTAAAAAGTAACTTGTTAAGCTAATAAAATAATACATATATTTAAAATCAATTATATTTCACAAACACATACTACTTACACGTTTATTATCACCTTTCAAATCCTCCATTTTAATACTAAAAACATCTCTTCTATTTTTAAAGCAAATACTCCATAACATGTTAAAGAAATCATTAAATAATCCTGCATTTACACCTTCCATCACGGTAGACACACAAAATCTATTAAAGATATCTTGAAATACGAAAAAACACGACCACACATGCTTCGCGTAATTGAATTGTATTCAAAAGTAAACAATTTTGTTGTTATAGAAACAACTGAATATGATATTACGAGAAGGCTTTTAACTTCTAAAACCATTTCTATACTAATATTTGAGTTCAAGCAGCAAGCAAAGCAGCAAAGAATCAAGTTTTTTTTTTTTTTTAAAGTGTTGTGAAGTGTAATTTTCAATGTGAGTGATATTTTAAGAGTGTCGTGATGAAGAAGAAATTGTTCGTAAATTTGAAATGTATATCTTCATATGGCTTCGACGCCTGGTCATTTCGTGTATATTTATGCTTTGACCCGTCAAAGCTAGTCAATGCCAACATATTTTTCGCCAGCTCTGAAGTGAACCGTAAGTGATCCGTGGCGGGTGATTCACTAGAGTAAGTGAATCACAAAGGAACCAAAGGAACCGTGCCACCCTAAACCCTGGTTCAACCTGTTTTCTAATATGAACATAAATAATCACCTGTAAGCAGATGTTCTACGTTATTCTCTAATGCTAATATCATAGCATTCTCCATTAATTCGGAAAATTCTACAACTAATTTGATTCCCCTGAGTTGCTTAACACTTCCATATTTTTGTCCCCTATTTTAAGATTTTAAATCTTCACAAACTCGGTCTGATTTTTGTTCTGAAGGCGAATATATACAAGCATAAAAGGTTACTGTTTTGTACGTTATGTGTACAAGTTGTAAGTCATAATAAATTGAAAATATATTTTTGCACTCTTAAGAAATGTATTGTTCTTTTTTCCTTCGTATCCACTTCACGTTCTTCAAATTTAATGTTCCAAGGCAAGTTGCAAATTCTTTATACAAAATACACATGCAACACTTCACACTTCACTACTACTAAAACACTTCAGAATTTATCATACATTCTGCCGGTTGATATTTATTTAGTTTTATCTCGTTTGTCAAAAATCATTGTTGCCATTCTCGTGGAACAAAATGATGGTGTAGTGGACTGAAAATAACCACGGAATAATGGTGTTAAACCAACGCCACCTGTATAGATCTATTTAGGTGGCGTTGGTTTATTTCCCGTTACCCACAAAGATCATAGATCCAAAACACGAAAAAAACACGTATTTGACACTTTCTTGGAATCTTATGGCCGAAACGAAAAAGAAATTATCAGTTCCCCAACAGGGGACCGAGACACGTTCAATGACACCTCATATGTCTCGATTGGTGCACGAAAAGTGGTCTAGCCGTGAGACACAGAAATCTCCACAGACGCACGGTATAGGAGTTTACTCAAATACTATATAAGGAGGGATTTATATCTACAGTTGACTCCGGTAAAAGTGAACTTCTTGGAACTAACATGTTTGGTTCACTATATCAAAGTTCACTATAACCGAAGATGTCAAAATTAAATGGAATTTGTCCACAATAATTGATTTTATTAATATACAGCAAAATTCATTAACAGCACGAACTGAAAATTTCAGTATTTTTATTTTTACGTAAAAAAACAATTTTTTTCAATTTTTTGCTTCATAGATTTTTCATTAGATTCTTCTCCAGAGATCGAGCTATCTCCATACTTGATTCTGCACTGTCTTCTGTTTTTTGTATATCGCAATGCAGTCTTGGTACCTTTCAATGTCTCTTGCACTAGGGGAATACCATCCACTCTACGAAGGCTCTTTCAATCGCCTATTAACATAGAAGTTCCAATAATTTCCAGGACTTATTTCCTGCACTCAATACAGCCGGTTCACTATAAGGTTCAGGTTCACTATAACCGAATCTTCTTATGAGTATTTGTAATGTAAGTGAAGCGGGACCAGTGACTTAAGTTCACTATAACCGAGAGTCCACTATAACCGGAGTCAACTGTATTTTTTTTTATTAAAATGCTTATACTTAAATATTTTTTTCTCTGAATCACAATTTTCTTCTATTAACTAGCTGCAAATCAAATACGAGAGACAGTCCCCGCTCGTTTACTACGTGTCTTATGGATTCTCCAAGTTGCAACCTGGGAACCACAGCATAGGGAACATTCTTTTTCAAACAGGACGAGTTTTTCGAATACCATCTCTGATTGAACTATTACGCTTTTTGCGGTATATTTGGATGGAAAAATAATGCCCCATAGGCTTCGGCAAACCGTTAGCTGCGTACGGAGAGCAGCGGAGCATAGAAGAGCATGTAGCTTATGGTGTTCAACATATCAAAGACTTGCGGAGGGGAAGGGGGCTGTAGGATCAAAGTGCACGCCAATGATCAATAGTTCATTCTTGTGCACGCCGCAAAGAGATAAGATCCCAGAAGAAAGAAGGGAGAAAATGTAGCAGAGGATAACAAATTACATGAGAAAGCTGTGCACTTGTCGCAGAAGTCCCGCTGGTATTTTATAAACGTTTTAGGATAAATTTACATTGAAAATATTAAAGAAACGAACTTAAATACTTATACTCATTATACACATACATATTTATTGCACATTACAGTTACACATTATTATACATGCAGACCAAGAGCGGAGTATCTCGTGTACGTCCAAGTTTGTTGGCGGAGACAACTCCTGCCACATTTTTGAGAGAAAGACAGGCTTCATATTGTGAACTATTATCTGTTCACGTTACGACTATTCAGAGGGAAAGAAAGATGCGACTGGAAATATTGCGTGTGCGCCCTGCAGGGGCTGCAAGAATTCGGGCCAGACTGTCCATGGTGAGCCGCTACAGTTGCCCGCGTGTCATTCTCATTCACTAGACTAGGGCCGAGGTCCCGAATACCTTCTCTCTTCTCTGAGGAGCTGACTCGACCAGCAGCTTGCGACAGTGGTTATCTGACCGATTTAGCTAGTTCAGGGCACCAACTGATATCTTTACAGTGCCTCTGAGTGGGAAGTTCTAGAGTCCGAATCCAGACGGTGGGAAGATTTTCGACATTAGCTAGGGACCTAGTAGGACGAATTCATCCGCTGTCTGGAGGAGAATTCCGGCCGGTTGCTCTGATCGTTAGTTTTACATGGTTTCTCTAATCAAGACTAGGGGAGTGCTGGAGTAATACTCTAACATAAGGGCTACACACTCGCGCGATCTTTTCTTTCTCTTGTTTGTCCTGTCCTCATCCCTTACTTACCCTCGTTTACACTTACTTGCTCTTCAGTATCCGGAGCTTAGAGCTTGACCCGGCTTGGGCGGTGCCCCGGCTGTATAAGTTACCTTATTGGGGAAAACCCCACAAGCCAACATGTAGGTCGGCGCCGGATTCACCATCCAACGGAGGAAGAACACCTGCGACTACCTTGGTAAAAGCATGCACTACACCTGTGGCATTAATATTCATAGCAGTTAACACGCTCGAAAACATGAAATAATCAATAGGTTGCCTGCAGATAACCGGTGGGCAAGAGCACGCCAAGTACACCGCCCACTTGACCAGCCCAAAACCACAGCACTGTGGACGGGCAGTGGGGCTCCAGCATCCCAGGGAGTCGCGACGACCGGCGACCACTCTTATTTGGCCACGCACGAAAGGTGGGCAGCAAGCAAAGCAGCGCATTGCTTGAGACGTCGAGGGCAATTGTGGACTATCGCACGCTGATGAGCTAGAATGATGTGATCGTCCATTTCCTCGCGTACGCGTTTGAGTTTGCTCTGCCGATTGCATGATTATCCGCTCACGCCGGAGGCGGCGCCGTTATCGACGCATTCCCTTTGATGGGTGAAGCGGTGACGCGCTGCTCGCAAGATTCAATGCACGCGACCTCTGTGGAACCTTGAACGAGCCAGATGGCAAGTGAACAGGTTGCGATACCATGCACTTTGAACCGACGACGGCATGTATTGCTACTGCATAAACAGCTACAACAAAAAGCCTTATCAACAGGAAATCTCGACATAATGTGCTCGGAACGGTAAATGTCGTTATGTAAATTCGCCTTTCAGGTACTTGAAACTGTTAATAACGAAGAAACATGTAGGAAAATAAGTAATTGATACTTTTCGAATATATTTTGTTAAAGATTATTTTGTTACACAATTTGAAAATAAGTTTTGATAATAAATAAATTAGAAATCATAAATTTTGACAAGAAATTAAAAAGAACTCCCAAAATAATACTTCAATGATATGCTTCATAGTACTGATTCAGATGAATCCACATTATTAAAGAAAATTTCAGAAAATAAATACCAGAAAGGTAATTTGAGAACAGTTCTTCACTATACATATTTTTAATACTCACATAACTGAACGCATTATTTTTAAATCTGATGTAAACACTGATTGGAATATGATTGTACTTAAGGAGAATTGGGGGTGCTGAAGAAAATTTTTTTTTTATTCATATCCTGCCCGTTCGGCCCTTCCGGCCTTTCGGGGGTTATTATTTACAAAATATACATACATCAATTACGTAACAGTCTCCTTTAGTTACATCAGGGCACAAGTACACTTACTTGAGCTCATGTTTTAATCTACTTATAATAATACTACTTTACTATTTACATTAATACAAAGTTACAACACTGTGTAAATACCACATTTGTGAATGATACTACATACAGTTATAATCATCACATACATATTTACAAAGTCAACACCAGCAATAGTTCATGGCGGCTTTAAGCGATCTTTTGGATAGCGTGACAATATCCTGGATGGTGTATACGCTGTACGGCCAAGGTTGAAAGTTCTTTTGCTCGGACAAGCTTCAAGCCTTAAATAAAATTTTGTAGATAGTTTATTTATGTGTGCTTTAATGCAACTAATGTTCAATTCCCTTTGGATTTGCGCATTAGAAATAAACCAAGGAGCTTTGGTAATCAGTCTTAGGAATTTGTTTTGTATTATTTCTAATTTATTAATATGCGTGTTTGCAGCTCCTCCCCATACTGAGCATGCATAGGTGAGCGACGGCCGAATTATAGATTTATAAATTGTTACTCCGTTTTCTATTCTTAATGTTGAATTTTTATTTATTAATGGGTAGAGTTTGCCAAGTTTTGCATAGGTATTGTTTGCAATATCTACTATGTGGTTCTTCCATGTTAGTCTTCTATCTAATTTGACTCCTAAGTATTTGACGGATTGGTTATTGTTTAGCCAGGGAACCGGATTGTTACTGATTGTTAAAACTGGAGGGGTTATAAATCTTTAAAGGGAGAAAATTTTTGCTTGTGATTTGCTTGGATTTATCTGGATTCTCCATTTGTCAGTCCATTTAATTAATGTATTTAAATCTTTTGAAGGTATTCCAGGGCAATATTTAGTTCTTGATGTTGTGACAGGATGGCAGTGTCATCTGCAAAAAAGGCTATTTCGGTATCTATTAATTCCGGAAAATCGGCAAGGTAAATTTTGAATAAAGTTGGTGATAATGGGGAACCTTGTGGAACTCCCGCTGAGATTCTGTATTTTTTCGATATGGTGTCGTGTATTTTAATTTTGCTGAAGAAAATAACATGTTGAAAGTAAATAAAACCAAAATAATTTTTCAGAAACCGTGGCTCGCCTTTTTATCAAAGATTCCTATTCAATTCCGAATATCTAACATAATAATTTTAAAATACTAAGAACCTATTTTAAAAAAATCACATGCCTATTTCAAATGGACATGTACATGCACAAATTGCACATGCACAAAAACATGTCTGTATGAATTAAAAATTTCCAAAATTTCTGTTTCAATGCTACCAAGGATTTGTACTTCAAGAAGCTTAGCCAGTTGATTGCTTAGCCAGCTTTGCCAGTTGAACGGTTAGCAATGACAGCATAGGCTTCAGCTGTAAAAGTAAATAAGTAGATAGATAGGCCTGGCGACTCTAATATGCGAGAAGGCGAAGTGGATCGCAAGAGACAGTTATATCACCGCCATTCTCAAGAAGAAAGAAGACGGAAGAAACAGCACTACCGGACATTGACAACCTACCTTTGCGTAATGGCAACAATCTTAGTTCTACATACGTGTACATACATGCAAGTACCGACGTGTGCCCGACGACACTCCCCCCCCTACACACACGCGCGCGCACTTTCTTTATCCAAACGTCATTCATACCTCAACAAGTAGAGCCCAGAGCTCTGACCTCTCCACGCAAACACCAACTAATACTTACAAATCCCATGATACTGCGTACGCTTCAGGACACATGGATTCACGCCACACACTCGCTTCAATTCAAACATGCTTTCAATAAACACCCTTCTACTGATAATCACCACATATATCCATACCAATATTTAAACAACCCCAAAAATATCGACGAGAACCTAAGGTAATATATCTATATTTAACAACACTATTTTTTCCTAAATGTATTTATATATTTGCGGTCAGTAAGAAATGTTTCGCAGGTAAATAGTATTTATTGTTCGATTTACAAATGTAAATCGCATGATTCGTATATGTAATTGTGTATGTAATCCGTATCAAATCGCGATGTTAGTGCTCAAAGTTTAAAGTTAATAATTCCCGCAGCTTAAATACATCGATTTGAGTAGCCTCTCTCCTTTCACGTAGGCAAAGCTAAGTACGTCTTACACAAAGCGCTAAGCTTAGCCAACTTTCTGCGATTTGAAAGTGGTATCAAATCGTTGTAAGCGAGTCGGTTACCTGAGAATTTAACGTCTCTTTTCAGAATTGTGTCTAGTGAATTTGACCAAATCGGTGCCAGCATAAGGCCCAATATTCTAAAGTAGAGTGCACAAGGACAGTGTAAGCAAGGGTTTACACTAGAGCCATTTTTGGCTACCATTTTACCTCAAACAGGCAAGTATCCACTTATTTTTACGAAAAAACGCGTGCAAAAAGACATTTATTCTGGCTAAAAGAGGGTTGTAAAAAGGCACGTAAGCAATGAAAAAAATTAATGAATCAAGCAATGTACAATTTTCAATGAATTAATGTAAAATATTGGGTAGTTAAAAAATTGACCCTAACTCTAGAATTTACATCATCGCCTGAATGGAAGGAAGCTGTATTTTCTTTGTAATATTGATTGCATTTGACCACGCGATTTGATAACAACGAATATGTTTCACTCGCGACGCTGGCTCTATGAAATGCTATTTTGGACTCTTCAATCTTGGAATGGAAACAAGATTATATTATTAGATTTTCGCACTTGTGTAATCACCAGTACTGAGAAGGGTCGCACCGTACTTTAAATAGAGAGAGCTCGGCCATCAAAAGGTATCGAAGGTCATAGTCAAAAGAGAGCGGAGGCTATAGGATGGGATTATTTGTGAGCGAACTAAGTCTGTCGATATTAATGAATGAAATACAAAAATATTCTCTTCTTCATCTCTTTCTCATTCGGATTTTTATCACACCGGGCTCTGCAACCTTTACTTGCAGAGAAGGACAAACCCTTCGTGCAGACTTCGTGCAGACAGTGCCTTTGTGTTGTATAGATTTGCGCGTTTCCCGATTGATCGACAGATCGTTTGTCAGGAGAAAAAAAGAAAAATAATGATGAAAGAGAAAAAAGTCAGAAATAAGACAAAATACTAAGACAAATTGCGTCAAAACTAATGCAGGCAAAAAACGCATACTGAAAATTCATTAAGACATCTCAATAAGTTTAATTAATTGATTTCAATTTTTAAAAGTCATAAAATAGCAACAATAATAAAACCGCATTTTTCCACGAAGATCGTTAGAAAATGTAATAGTAATGTTGTTTTGAAAGTACACATTTGAAAATAGAGTCGATATGAGTTGAACATCATCAAAAACCGTTTAAAGCCACCTGTAAAACTCGCTAAAATACAGACGTACCCAAAGTGTTGGAAACCTTTTAGTTGGAAAGCTTTGAGTCTTGTGAGTCCCAATGCCGTCCACTGAATCCACCGAAAACCGCATTACGATATTATAGCAGTGCGAAAAATGTTTGCGTTGCTACTAATTACTACATCACACATTAATAAAGGCACATCTGATAGGGATGATCCGATTAACAGAAACACATCGGATATGTCAAACGTTTGTTTCACTAAACAATACACTTTTCGGAAGCTTCCTTTACAAAGTACGCATAAACATCACGGTCATTAGCGTCCACATTGCATTAGTGGTTACCGATTAATTGATTACTGTTTTCGGACGCGTTAACTGCTTAGGTCGTAAGTGTAGTGCGTGTTTTTACCTCGGAAGGTGACGATGAACTTTTAAAACTGAATGGAGGGATCCGGCAAAACCCAACACACAGGCTTGCAAGGTTTAACCCAACCAGGCATTTCCCATGAGCTGGGCACTGCTCCATCTGGGACAAATTCCATGATCTCGATCGGTCTCCCTATATGTGTGTGTGGTATTGTAGTGTATGTAAGTATAAGTGTGGGTATGTACGAGATGAAGAGAGGACAATGAAGAGGACGGTGAAATCGCGCGTGGCTAAGAGGAAGGTAGTTTGCTTCGGTATTTACCTGGTGTTAAAGGGAGAAATCACTAAAAACTACCGATTAGGACAGCCGACCGCTAGAATGCTCTTCCAGACAATGGCACAATTCAAACTAGCAATCTAGTCAGTCTCAAAAATCCTGCCATCGTCGGGACACAAACCTTAAGAGCTCTTGGTCAGAGATACTGCAGTCGACACCCTCATCATCGATCGACGCCCTCAGTGATTACAATTATATATTGTACACTGCAAACTACAGCTACTATTAATATAATAATACACGACTATTAATACACGAATATACAATTATAAACTTGCATAAACATTTTACCGTGTACTGTAACATGTAATTCACAAGTTTCAAAACATAGACTTAATATAGTTTAAATATCCAACATAGTTTAAATAAATTTGTCTTTGTCTATTTCTTCTAAAACTTTAAGCACTTCAGTTATTTCAATAATCTCACAACACTGTCTGTAACATCCCAAAATGCTACAGTGCAGTCATGCCATTCCCTTGAATAAGTAATAAATAACCTGCTGCTTGTTTCATGAGGGCCTTCGTGGCAGCTTGCTCATCTGCTCGTGCAGGAGGGGGGGGGGATGCGCCCAGCTGCTCAGATGCTGTCCGCCGTCATGCCGCGTCGCGCCCCGACGCGTCGTGGCGGCGCCGTCGCCTGTTTTTGCGCATGCGTCATGGCAGGATGTTTGCCGAAAAGAAGGCAAGTCGAGCTCTTGGTTTAATCGGCTCAGTGGCGCATCAAAAACGCTCCTATGATATGCGGTATCGGAACGCCGTTGGACAACGGTTGTCAACCTTGGTTTTACACTTTTCGGAGCTCCTTCTTTCCAGACACGAGGAATTTTAACTAAATAGCTGGGTCGAATCTAGCCTCTGTCTGGAGAAGAATTCTGGCGACTGGCTGCTCCTATCGGTGGTTGTCCATAGTTTCTCCGATAAACAGCTGGCAAAAACCATAGAAAACCCTTAACAAATGGCCCTCGAAACGCACACGTTCGTTCCTTCCTCATCCTTGTCACATTTTCTCCCCTTCTACTCACATACACACACAGGCGCGCGCACAAGCGTACATACACGCACTCACAAGCACTACACTGCTTAAGATGTCGGCAGACCTCGGAGCTTGTTCCGACTGGATGATTGACTGTTGGTGATTCATGGCGCGTCAACTACTGAGGGCATGAGTCCCGTAAGTGTAGTAAATGTTTCCCATTGGGATTTGGCGGTGGTCTTACCCAGCTAGTATAATTCTAAAGAACCTGTAACAAGTAC
Source organism: Acheta domesticus (assembly GCA_031308135.1). Classification (NCBI taxonomy): domain Eukaryota; kingdom Metazoa; phylum Arthropoda; class Insecta; order Orthoptera; family Gryllidae; genus Acheta; species Acheta domesticus. The sequence goes on along the minus strand of JAHLJT010004567.1, from coordinate 119,315,543 downwards.
TGTACCACAGCTTCTGGGTTGATGGCCCCCATCTCGATCAGGTTTTTCGTCCAGTTTCCCTGATCCTTTGAGCAAATGCTGAGATGGTCCCTTATTTTGCTTCTTTGCTTGAACATAAATTTAACTTCGTTATTTGTGCACGTCTTCTGAATTTCAGTGGGAAATATAGTTACTGAAATTATTGTTTTCCATATTGTCACGGCAAAAAGTATTATTCTTTCATGAAGAACATGATGAGGGTTAAGGGCACAAATTCATAGCTAATTTATCTTCGACAATATATTTTATTATATAGGAGCGAATATTTTCGTCAACAAAACTTGAAAAAAAACGCAAAATTAGACTAGAATATGGTTTAGGATAGAGATCACAGAATTATGAAAACGTGCACAAATTTCACTTCTCCCCATAGCTCGTCAGTTTTAAACTGTTTTTGACGTAAATAAATAAATAAATTAGTGTGTTTATACAATAGTCACGGTAACATTCCGTTCAATACATTAGTAGGTAAAATAACAGTTCACACGTACGTAAAGAGGAAACGTGATTATCGAATGAAATAAAAAAAGAAACACGAACACCCGACAAAAAAACAACAATGGACACAAAGGCGACGCTGTGCGCAAAGGTCATTGTTATTGGATCTGGCAGGGCACCGTCACGACCGAAGGCGAAAGCGACAGAGCGACAGCCTGTACTCCCAGAGGGCGCTGCGAACGTGCGGACGGGCAAAACATGGCCGTCACCGCCGGCGCGAATGTTTTCATTACCGCCTCCCTCCCCTCCCTGGCCATGCACCAATTAGCGATTAGTCAGCGCGCGCAGCGCCAGACAGCGCCACGATCGCTCTGGGTATGGAGACGGATGCAGCGGCACGTTGGTTCTCAATTTGGGGAAGTATTTATGGTTTGAGGGTAAACATATTTGAAGGGGAAATAATGAAAAAAGATGACAATAGAATTATAAATAATCGTGAGAATACTGGATGTCACATATTATTGTACGTAGAGATAGTATAGTGGTTTAGTATTAACCAGTTGAAAAGTGAGCACATATCCCTTTATATTATTTGAGTATCTGTGAGTGTGCGTGTGTGTGGATCCGTCACTCATGGTTACACCACTTCCCGCGCACCAATCGAGATACATGAGGTGTCATTCGACATCTCTCGGTCTTCTGAAGAGGAAATGATAATTTATTTTTGGATCCGTCCAGAAGATTTTATGAATCTTCCAAAAACGTGTTTTGGCGTTACAATTTTAGTGGATAGATCGGTCATTAAACCAACTCCATCTAAATAGATCTAAGTAATTGTCAACTGTCCAGAAGCAATCTTCATTCCACGACGATAATTTTCTTTCACGGGGATGGCAACACTGATTGTTGCCATTTCTAAGTTAAACAAGTTAATAGCGCATATGATTTCATTTCATTTTCATCTCCATTACCGTATTGTTCAAAGTTAATGTCCAAAAATCAACATACAGTATTACCTTAAAACTTATTAAATTTGAAGAACTTCAAGTGAATACAGAGAAAATCAATCTGTGAGTACGATGCAAAATGAAAGGACATTTAAGTTCGACGTTAAGTTTAAGTACGTTCGACTTCAAACTTTTACACGTTCTGCATGCAAACACTATTCTGAATGCGACTAACAACTTATTATTATTAAATTTAATACCTTATTTACTCACACAAAAAACAGTCACCTTTGAAGGTGTATATTTAGGTGTCCAGGGTAGAAACGTCGAAATTTCGAAAATAACCTCTTGTGCATATTTTTTGACACGTAACATAAATACTTGATTTCAAGAGAGATAAATGCGCAGTGGCCAGTGGATGGATGTTGAGTTTGCTGAAAAGATACCTGATTTTAAAGGAGACAAATGGGAGATTTGGAGCAGATGAGAAGAGGACAGCTAAATGAATGTTTGGGAAGAAACGTCGCATAGGAAGCATTAAGATAGGATAGAAAAGTGATATAGTAGATTTAATCGGAAATTATCATAAGTTGTAGTGATTTTGCAATAAGATGATAATACACGCCGAAGGTCAATAGGAGAAACCGGGGCTACTTGGCAGCAGTATTTTCTTTTCGCAACTTATTTAGTTTTGACAAATTTGACAAATTGATAAAAACTCAAATGTTCCAATTAAATATGTAAAACCGTGGTAAACACACAGCTTGTAAATTCGATACTACAACATAAAACATGCAACTGAATTACAAAGGATTTTCAATTTTTTTTTCACTTTGACATTAATGTTAAACAAAGAGCATATATGACACAAAGAGAATACGTCAACTACTTAACATGAATACAGTAATTTAAAATGAAGAAAGAGCATTTTAAATTCACAGAAGAAAACCACTGTTGATAAATAATAATGGTATTAGACAATACGAGATAAAAGGATTCTCTGAAAATAAAATTCCCCGCTACCTTATTAGAACACTAAAATATTTCAAGCCTTATGATCCCTTATAATCACAATGCATTACTGCAATTTTAGAATAATTTCTTTCATAACACGCCTCTTCCTTACATCATTAAATTACGCGGGGAAATATGATGAAAGTTTTGGTTTAAAACAATAACAATTTAGCTTATTTAGACAATAAAATACCAATAAAAAATCTCTTTTAAATTTCAGTGGAAATTCTCTAACGTAATTTTGCATCATGACATAATTACGATCATAATGGAAGTAACCTTACAGGACAAGAGGAGAAGCATTTTGCTCTTAAGGTGGAACATTCGATTCTTAACTTTTATTTCAACGTTACGTCTCTATTCCTTACTTGTCTACTTGTCCTGATATTTCAACAGTGTTTTTCACATAAATGGGGGTTTCTAATGAAGCTAACTTACGTAGATTTTAAGAATCCTGTGTAGGTATTCATGTTTTTCTTACACTATTGCAAATGAGATATACAATATTATCTTCAAATTATACGTCATCGAATACGAGAGGAAAATCAAATTTAATGTACTGCATTAGTAAAAAAATATCAACATATTTTTGGAATTACTTTATTCGATAATCTACTACTATGAACATTTTCAAATTATCTGCTGGACGTCCCTGCACTGTTGTGCCATTCTTTTACAAGCAAAACTGGCATGAAAGCAGTTTGTTCAGAATACAATGCAATGAATGATATGTCGCACGTAGCGTTTTGGTTACATTGGTTGAAACTATTTGGAAAAAACACGAAGAGAAATTAATTCAATATGAGAAACTCTAGGCTTTGATACAATTACTTTTTGAAAATAAGTAACAATACTGCCAGTGTAATCGTCATCATCACCATCAAAATAAATCGACATCATCAGTTGAAAGTGGTAGGTATATATAAAAGTATGTTGCTTGCATAAGTGTCATAAAATATGTTTAAATAAATGAAACCTAATCAATAAACAGTAATTAGTTCCGTTGCCGCATCTCACTTTTACGAATTTTCTGACTTTATTTCCCTTCTTTCATTCGCCCGATTCAAATTCCGCGCATGTGCTCCACTGGATATTTTCCGTCAGAGAAGAATGTATGAACCACGGAGGATCGCGTTCATGATCTCTTCGGCTCAGCGCAGGGTAATATTCCATGTGTGCGCTTCCAGGAATCGAAGGCAGCGGAGCTCGCCTCGGAGCGGGGAACGGCGTTCCGGCGCACTGAAGGCGATCCACAGGGACACAAAACAGGGCTTTGTGAGTGCGACTGTGGAGGAGGGAGATGCGAGGGGGAGGAGGATGTAGAGATGAAGAGGTAGGAGGCAGAGGAGAAAGAAAAAAGAGGGGATTCAGGAATGAAGATGGAAATGGAGGAGGATGATGAAGAGGAAAAGGAAGATGAAGAAAAATAAGAATAGGAGGATGTGTAATAAAACGAGAAAGAGGAGGTGGCAGTGGTGGTGGAAGAAGAATTGGAGACGAAAGGTTGGCAGAGGAGGAATGGAAGTAGGCGAAGGTGGAAGCGGTGGAGGAGGTGGATGTGAAGAAAGAGGCAGATGATATGGAACGTAGGAGGAGGGGAGGAGGTAGAAGTGAAGAGGAAGCGGATTGTATGGAGGAGGTGGAGGAGGTGAAGGAAGCGTAGGGCGAGACAAGGCGAAGAAAAAAGAGACAGGAGGAGAAAGAGAAGGCGAAGGCGAAGTAGACAAAGGCTGAGGTGGAAAAGAAGGAAAAAGGGGGTGAAAGGGTGGTGATGGTGGTGGTGGTGATGGTGGTGATGGTGGTGATGGTGATGATGGTGGTGGTGGTGGTGATGGTAGTGATAGTGGTTGTGGTGCTGGTGGTGATGATGCTGGTGGTGGTGGTGGTGGTGGTGGAGAAGGAGGAGGGGCAGGAGCAGGCGGAGTAGCTGCGGACAGAGGAGCAGGAAGCGGAGAAGAGGGAGATGGTGGAGGAGTCGGCAGCGGCCGGCAGGAGAGGAGTGGTAGAAGGAGGCAGAGTTGGAAGTGGAGGAGGACGAGGCAGAGGAGGTGGCTGTGGATGTGGGAGCACGCGCTTCTCGACAGTGCAGCCGTTCCGGATTAGCGCACACGTCGGTGCGCCTCTCTCTACTCCCCTCCGGCTCCGGGGCGGAAGTGGTCTTATTTTCTCGCCGGAAGCCTAAAGACTATTTACACACACGCGCACACGCCCTCTCACACATGCAAGCACGTACTGTAATTGAAACCCATTGCAAATGATGTCCACACGTTTGCTTTATACGTCTAATGAGGACGTTATACGACATCCTAAAATCTTAAAATTGAATTTCGGACAGTTCATTTGAAAAATCGTAAAGTATTCTAAATAACAAGTGCCTCAGCGGATGCTTATTCCTGTGTTCTCTAGCTGAAAGAATTTTATGTATTAACATTGAACATAAATTATCCGTATTATAATTTACAGTTTTGTTGTAACATGAATATATCTTAATTATTGCATACATTCAAGGGAAGTTCCTTATTTTCAGAATGTAAAGGGTAAGAATTCTATTTCATTTCTTCAGCCAAATTTACATAAATATGTAAAATAACATTGCATATGATAATTACAATGAAATTATTTTTACTCATTTTTTATCTTTCACGAAATTGATTTTCATTAAAGTTCAGTTAAAATATTGAAAAGGACATTACAAACAGGGAAAAAGAAGGAAGTAGACAAATTTCTTTTGTCCTGATGTTGAGAAATATGAAACTTCGTGTTACAGTACACATTGTTTTAAGTGATCTCTAATGGATGTGTGTGGATAAGTGGTCCCAAATCGAAAACAGGCCGTTGAAATGCATGTTTGTGAGTATATATAAATTGTTTACAAGCAATTATGAAGGAATAAACACACATGAAACATTAGGTTTCCCTACTTTGTATTATCTATATTCTGATAGTATATCTACGTTGTTAAAAACTGTGACAGTAAATGAAGCGGATGTATAATGGCTTTGTAACGGTATATATTTTAAAATTTCTTCACTCAGCAGCATTATCTCGTGAAGAAATATTTCCCATGACTTTTGTGGTAACTGTTGGATTAATTACTTAATATCTCAATATCCAATAGGTCATGAGTTTCTTTATTTCCTTCTGCAACTGCGGAAATTCCCTTGCCTCATCAGACTTCTTCAGAAAGGAAGTCTACTTGAACTTACTCCTATTACGCATTCCCGTGTACGATTTGAGCAAAGTTCACTACAGATTTCTCTCTTTCTTGCTGCCACCTCGTGAACATTAGTCTTCATATTTCGTTCTCCCCATTTTTTAAAGTATTGACTTATTCCATCTCTTTTTGTCGTTCGTCGTTCTTGGTGTCTGTTCGTGCTTGAGCACACAGCTGCTTCATAACATTCTTTTACTGCCCATACTTGAAAACTTTTTCAGAAAACGTCTTTTTATTTTCTGGCTGGTAGATGTATTAAACATCCCTACATCAAGTATCAAGCGCCCTTTTGGATTTTTTTCATGATAGTCTTTGTTCGTGTTTTCATTGATATTTTTACAGAATGTGTTTTTGTTACTTTGGAGACTGCGCGGTGTCATTCGTGCAACGAAAGAAAGCAAGTCCTTTTCCCCCACCATGACGTTCCTCGCATTATTACCCAGTCATCTCTACAGATTTATAATACACCGTCGACCGTCTGATTTTATCTCAGAGCCAGCATTGCTGCTGTTGCTGCAGCAACTCTCACCGGGAGGTCCTGGAGTTCGAGTCCCGATGAAGGCGAATTTTCGGCAAAGCTAGATCGAATTCAGACGCTGTCTGGAGAATTCTAGTACACAACTTCCCTGATCGGTTATTTTTCGTGGTTGCTCCGATAAATTTCAGGCAAATACCGGACCAGTATCCTAACAAACGCTACGCGGACTTCGCGCGATCTTTCCTTCCTCTTTCTTTCCAACCCTCACCCCTTACGTATATGCGCGTACGCTTACGTCCAGTACACCACCATACACGTCGGGAGATCAGTCGATCCTCGTACACCGCTGAGGGGAGAGCTATCTGCAAGGGAAAAGTCTCGCAAGGCGTACCGGTTGTCTGGAACGGATCTCACCATCCTGTGGGGAACAAGCACTACCACGTCCCATGAAAATCATTCAGTACACCAACGCGGCTAATGATCATAATATGTTGACTTGTCCGGAAACATCAAGACACCGCGGAAACCTCCATATGTATGCTGCTACTTTACAGGGAAATGTGAATTAAACAGAATCATCAAAAAATAACAAAAATAATTCTTTGAAGGTTCAGAATGTTTGTAAGAGTCCAAATAGTTTAATATACTGTATATGTATTCTAAAACCCCTAGTTGAAGATTTTACGCTGCTTGTAATACCAATTCAAGGCTAGTTATCTGAAATTTCAATGTAAATTCTACCTTGCTGACCAAATAATTTGCTGTTCTTTGGAATTGTTATATACTAAAGTAAAAAAAAATTGCACAGAATATTGATTCCTATACCCATGCGTAGGTATTGCTGTTTGAGAGATGAGTCTCAGAATGATTCCCGAAAATGCCACTATCAGTTGTAAGTTTTAAATTTTGTACTCATCCTTATACTCTAGTCCAGCTTTTGAACGTTTTAAACTAGGAAAAATATCTTCAATAAATTCAAGAATGAAATTTAAATTTTCAAACGATTTATTTCAACCTCCTGGATTTGACTATTATATAGAAATAACACATTCTTAACCATTGTTTTGTTAACAAATATTTTTTTAATTTATATTTAATCAACAAAAACAAGATGTAGATGTACCTATAAGGATGTCCCTCAGAATGTATGTACATAAGTTAAATTGACACCTTAAGTGAATTCAATTATTAATTGGTTATTACTTGAATTAGCCACTTGTATGTATTCAATACCTTGAAAGAATCTGTCAGTAATTGAACAAGGATAAAATAAATTTTAAAAAAAGTTGTAAGTCTTGAATCGCAGATATTCACATTCTCTCTTAATCGCAAAATATTTTTGAGTTTTGTTAGATCCGAAAAATGTACCTGCAGAAACTAACAATAGTAATGAAAAAATATAACAATATAACTCGTTACGTAATGAATTTTCTTCATAAAAACCTCCCTTTTAATATTCTTAATATCTTGCCTGGCTCTCTAAGGTAGCCAACTGAAAACATTTTTCGTGTATTTCTCGTGCCTTTCAACGCAGTGTCTTCAATCTTGCCGAGGCAATATAGACGGCAGATTCTATGCTATAGTATTCCTTTGTCGGTATTCACTTCAGCATAAAACTGTACATCTTCAATGTGTATCATCGATTGGTGAGTCGTAGAACGCACTTTGCAGACAGCGCAAGTCCGGAAATTCAAAGAAATTAAGTAGAAATGAGATAAGACGGCAGGAAAAAAGTTTGCACACCAACAAACCAAGCTCGTTGCAAACTGTATTTCTCGAAATCTCAATGGGCCTAATGAAGGTAAGTTTTCTGTTTTATCAAGATAAGTTAGATTTTAAAAGGAGAATAATGCAATGCAACATATTGAAATAAGAATCCTAAAATACGATGTATTAATCCATAACTTAACAGGTATCTCCGCCTTTGGGGGGTACAGCCCCATCAGGGAAAATTGCTAAGCTTCCGACGACCTCCAAACATGTTCTTTCAAGTGTGTGTGTGTGTGTGTGTGTGTGTGTGTGTGTGTGTGTGAGAGAGAGAGAGAGAGAGAGAGAAAGAGGGGGGGAGAATAGGTTTAGAATGACAAAGAAATGAACGCGAGCGGTCTATAGTTTTAGTCCACTGAAACCGCATTTGCCTGTGATTGATCAAGAAACACTGAAAAGTGCAGTTCAGAGTAGCCGTCCGGTAGAATTCTCCTCTAGGCAGTGAAAGAATTCAACCTAGGTATGCTGCCAACAACGAGACAACGAGAGAATCCAAGGACCTCCGTGCCAGAGGCAATGGCAAATACACTTAGCCATCGCAGTCCCATGTGTAGATGATGATGCCATGATAAAGAAGTGAAAGATGATGTCGCAAAGGTAGAATTAGAGGAAAAGGGAACAATTGAGAACACCGAGAAAACCTCGCCGAGCTCCCGTTTTGTCATTCACAAATCCCACATCAACTGATAGGGAATCAAATCGGACTGCAATGGTGGAAGACGGATGCGGTAGCTATTTCAACACAATCATCACTTTTCTTTTTCGGGTATCGCTTACCTCCCACGCAAGTCCCAGTTCATCGAACCCCCTGGAGCCAGTCTGCCCCTCAATCTTTGCTCCGCGCAGCCGATCCCCACAACAGCTTTAACCTGGATTATCCACGTGATATTGCGCTGCGCTGCAGCCATTGGGATCGATTTCAAGCCCACGAGCTGGATGTGCTTCTGGACAGAGGTATCTTTCTCTCAGAGCTGTGTCCAGCATGAACGTTGCTTGTGATGTCACATGTTTCTTAGACATTTTCGAAAATGATAGTATGGGAAAGCGTTATGGGGATCGTTATTATGAAGCGGAGAAGTGACGATTTCATAGTATCATTACGTTAACAGATACAACACTAACACAATGCCATCAAATACAACAATCAATTTCACTATTTACATGTATTTAATTTAAGATTGATTGATTGTTAGTGATTACGGGCGCGCCAAGTACATAGGCATTTGGTCGCGTAAGTGTAGTACATGTTTACATCGTGATCATCGTGTCTGTGATCTTCCTCCGCTGCGCGGCGAGATCCGGCGCCGTCCTACCGTTGACTAGCAGAATTTGCCCGAACCAGGTATCTCCCACCAGCGGGGCATTGCTCCCACCGGGACACGTTCTAAATTGTCGACCGGTTTCCCAGCATGTGGTTTGGAAGTGTTTGCATGGTAGTAGTGTGTGTGTGTGTGTGTGTGTGTGTGTGTGTGTGTGTGTGTGTGTAAGGGGTGAGGATAGGGCAAGAAGAAGAGGAAATGTCGCGCGCGGTTCGTGGCTCGTTTGTTAGGGTATTGCTGCGGCATTCACCTGGTGTTGATCAGAGAACCTTGGAAAACTCGAAACAGCCGGCCGCTAAAATTGTTCTCCTGACAGCGACTGAATTCGACCTTGCTGACAACCAAGTGTCGAAAATCCTGTTTAATTTAAGAGGGAGACATTCTTGTGGAGGTGGACAACTTGAGAAATTTTCGCCAAACTTGGCTCATAGGAATATTTAGAAGTGGCACATCGCAATCGTACACCTACACATTCTTTTAAGGCAGAGCCTAGTTCTCTCAGTTCTCTCATAACATCCATTCACTAAAACGTCCCAAGATATTTTCTAGAAGTGAAAATTCGTACTATACCGCGGTATCGTCATCTCGTTAGAAATTTTATCTGTTACTATTGTAGACTTATGACATAAGAAATGTTTTTCTTGAACTGCTGCAGAACATTGATTAATTTAGACGAGTGGTTGCGTTATTCGTTTCCTTCCGCTACTCACATCTAGTGCTGTCCTTCTTCCTGATCGAAAGTTGTAACTGTGAACTGTGATATACCAAGTATTCAGGAAAAGAGTAGACAAATGGCAGGTGGTTGCTAGGGGGCTTTGTTGGAAAAAAGATGAAAGTCGACTTTTTGTGAGGTAAAAAGTTCTGTTGGTTTTTGAAGGAGGTGATAGTTGTAAGCATATGTGCTGTGAAGTTGTAGTCGTTCACTAAAGTAAAAAAAATATAAAATTGCTGAGTGGAGTGCAGCCTGGAAGTGATCTAAGTTATTTAGGTGCAACGCCCGCTACGATCAGTCAGAAATTTGGTGATCCAGAAGTGAGAAACTAGCCACAAGCAACGAAAAATCCGCAGCAATCAATAGCCAGAAAAACTTTCACGGAGGTTTCTCGTCCCCCGTATGGCGGGCGGGTCGAGTTGCCCAGATTGTAAATTGGTAAGCAAATGGTAGATTTGATATTCAGTAGCAGTAGTATAAAGAAAAAGCAGAGATTTTGTTACAGAACGTAAGATGATCAAAAGTACTTGAGATGTATGAATTGTATTTGAATTCACTTTTGAAAATAATTCAGCTCGGTGTGTCAATGATCGATCACCCCTAGAATATCAAATTTATTTTTCGATTGATAATTTAATTTCTAATGCCATATCAAAGCACTTGATATTGTATTACAATGAATTGTACCCGAGGAGAACAAAAATATGAACGAAGGAAACCAGCAGCTGCATTGAAAGCGAAAAATAGGCATACGAATGAAAGAGAAGTATCAGTAAGCATTTTTAAGAATTAAGAGGATCTTAATCAAAGACAAATTGCGGAAACGGCATTGTGGGGCCACGATACAGGTCAAAATTGGGATCATCTTTAGTCCTTCGTGTTTAATTTAAAAGATGTTTTCAATTTCACGTCGGAGTTTCCAGACCCAATCGCTGAAAGAAGTGACTTATTACGCAATGTTAATGGTTCTCTTATACAAATTAAACTATATGATGTGAAAGAAATGTAACCGACTGTGAAGTTCGTTTAGTATGGAGACTGAAAATATACTATTATTCGGCATGTAAAAATGGAATGATTTTCTTATCATTTATACAATTTATAAGAGATTTATTTAACAGTCATTTCATAATTATTTGACCTCTGAGAATAAGCTGCACAATGAACTTTTATTTGAAACTCACATAAGTACATTACTACTTTACCCTAATCATTATCTACATTTTTCATGGTCTGATATGTTAAAGCCCTTCTGTTAGATGAGTAATGGACACATGGGTATGCATAAACACGATGTAAATTTTATAAATCAAACCCTAACCCGATAAGCTGAGATGTCTCATTATTTATACTAGGGAATTCATTCTAGATCATGATTAATTTATTATAAATTGAGTTATCTGATTATTCACGGAAGAAGATTCACTCAAATAATTCGCAAGGTAAGATATGTTGTGTTGAAAAATTTAATATTTAAGAGGTGTCAGCTTATCAGAAAGATCAAAGCATTTTTAAAATAAGTATTATTCAAATATTTTAGAATTCCTTAATCTCTCTACTGAAAAAAAATAGCTTCCTCATTCAATCATGATTTTAAGAACTATAACTCCAGAAAAGCACTCGAGAGTAAGGAACAAAAGAACCAATAAGAAAGAAAATACCCCAACTCCACTTAACATTTTTATTCATCTAATGAAAATTTGTGAAGTTAGTTCTAGAATATTCAATGGGTAAAAATGGTACATGTTATATATCCTCTTCATTAATGATCTAATTTGTTGTAATTAACTTTGTTTGAATGATCTCCATCTCGATAGATATTTTTGTCCAGTTTCGCTAATTGAGAAAATTAAAAGAGAGTCCCTTAATTTACTCCCGAATTGCAAATGTTGCTTTAATATATACGCACGTTATTTTTGAGGTTGTATTTGCAAAATGAGTTAGTTTGTAAGCCTGTAATTTTTCCATTAGAAATACAAGATAAAATTAATATGTAGTTCGCTTATCGATAAAATTGTTTTCTATAATACTGAAGTGAATGTTTCCAGTTCCTAATGTTGCCAACTGCCTTACTGATATGATTAAATATAGGATAATGTTCAAAAATGTATGATAATCACCTTCTATGAAAGTTTAAATACAGAATCTGAGACCGGAGTAAATTCTTACATCTATATATTACCAAAATAGAGTGATCCAATTCTGTAAAACAATAAATATATCTATTAAAATTGAATTAAAATTTACACTAGCAATGTAAACTGTATTTGAAATATACTATTATATATTGTGACCTACTGAAGTACGAGTATGTGTGTTTTTAGTGTGAATGTATCAATTGAATTAAATTTGTTTGTTTGTATGTTTTTAAGTATACATAACTATAAATAACTAGACTATCTACCAAAACTGGCCAAGCAATGTTGGACAATGTGTTAATTAAGACCAAAATACGATTGTGATCCAAAATAATCTAAGCATTATATCCGTCTGTACTCTCTGTTAATTAGCAACAAGGAATTAATTGTTGGTAACTAAATGTACAAGTACTGAGTCGCTAATGTCTTGGGAGAGGAATTTTAACGAAATGCTATTGTTTTTCTTTCCACTTTAGAGCAATGCCGTTTAGTATAGAAATTAATTTTATGTTATGATTAAAGAAATGGCCCATTTTCATTTTTTTTTTTGCATTTTCCGTCGATTTTGACTAAAAAGTAATTTTCTAACTTTTTCATTTTACACTTTATTAATCATTTTTAGCAATGTTTTAGGTCATTCAGAATCCGTCCCCTACTAATGACCTCGGCTGTCGATAATAATGAATCGACAGCTAATAATATATTAATGAATAAAAAAGTTTAAATAATGAATAAATATTCATAAAAGGTAATTGTAACAAATATTATTGTATCTTTATTGTTATTATAATAATAATTGTTATTATTTATACTTATTATTGTTATAATAATTATTATTATCATAGTATATATTATTATTATAATTATTATTATTATGGCCCATTGCAATTCCGAAGAGGGCAAGGGCCGGCGGTTGCCGGGTGTGTTACACATTGATAGAATTCCCGAGGACTTTATCCTATGTTAAATCATATTAATAATAATGTTGCTTTCTATGCCTTAGTTATTACGAAAATTATAACAATAAAAATACCTAGTTGGTACCTTCATTCATGTTTTCAACTATGTACATTAAAGGAGAGGGTTCCTGAAGCTCAAGAAAAAGTGTAATGACAGTACTCCTCCCGTACATTCAACATCCAGTTTTTGCCACTTTGGTGATACATACTAGTAACAAAATAGTAATTTACGTTACAAGTACGCAATTACCTCTTGAAGTGTTGGGTGTACAATTTTTTAAAATGCCGAGCACGAAAGATGTTTGCTCAAGATTCTTAATGTTTCGCACACTATTAGAAAAAAATTCTGTTTCCCACACTAAAAGCAAGCAAGATCAACCGTGTTTCATACATGGCATGCTAAATATATATTCAGAATCTTTTCTGAATCACCGCTCTTTAATATCTCTCTCAACGGATGAGTTTGCGAATAAACATCTTTGCTTACTATATCTTCAAACATCTAAGTTACAACACAAATTTTGAAAATATGCATCAAGATTATAAGTTATCAATCATTTTGTGTGGCATTGACTCTCTGCTCAAAAATTTCACAATAACAAACGTAATATTTTTTGTAGCTGCGTCTTATCGCCGAAAAAGTAAGCTTCGAGAAATGTAACGGGTCATCTTCCACGCCAAGGTCTGTAATAAAACAGACCTTGTTCTGCGTTTTTGTGATGGAGGTTTGTAAAACTTCCCCAGAATATTTCAAGAAGGAAACTATCTCCTAAAGAGCTACGGAGCAAACAAAACAATCCAGGAGAACACTTAAAGCTCGCAAAGGCTCTCGACAGAGCTCGGTTTCAAAATCAGCGAACGACAGACGCTGTTCACATTTTTTACTTCCACCACTACAAACATTTGTCTTGAGCTGCGTAACTTTTTTCAAATATACATACAATTAACCGAGGAAATGAAATACGACAAATATCTTGTTGACGCTAAGACATCACATATTTCTCGTATAATTGGTAAGGGTTAATTCAAATTATATTGTTGCTTCTACTGACTTCTATCCTTACCAGTTCTTCAATCATTTTAAAACCTCCTAATCAAATATAGCATGAAAAGTTCGAAAAAACGGCATTAATAATTTCCGTAAAATTCAACATTTTAAAAGGAAAATAACTTCCTGCTACTGAATTTGATTCATTGTCTTATGTTCTTACAGTACCTTCATAGAAAAACCAACACAAATGTTTACTCTGGCTGACATTCGAACCCAAGCACTGCATATTATTTGCTCTATTTAAATATTATTATTGTCTTGTGGTATCACAAGCTTGTGTTCATCGTTGTCAAATCAATGAGCTTACTGCAAAGTATCACCGGCGAGAACATTTTCTTTAACGGGATCAACATCGAAACACGCTTTGTTAACTAACAAAATTGGAGTTGCGAATAACTACCTTTGTAAGTCTAATCGAAGCGTAACAAAATCCTGTCAGTCCCCCGTGCGACCCAAGATCAAGAACTTCAGTTTATTATTATACAAATGAGAAATAACTTTATTACGCAAATTAAACGTAAACATACATATGGATGTATAGTGTAATGTCAATTTGTCTCTTCTACGCGAGGTAAGGTAATTAGGTAAAAATGCAATTCAAACCTGCCTACTAAATCACGGGCAAAAATAAGAAATTCTGTGTATTGAATTCTCGACCGCCTGAGAAGTGTTTAGAGCAGTGGTGTCAAGGTCTTCTACTGGTGGCTGTGGCATGTATCGTGGCATCGTAGCATGCCACGAATTTCTCTGCGCAACTGGCGTCGGGAAAGAAAACTATTAGTAACCCCGCCGTTTTACAATAGGAATAGCGTTGTCTGGTGGCGGGGTATTGAACCGCGTGGAGGGGCGATTTCGACATGGCACTCGTGCCACGGACTCCCGTCCCGTGGCATCGACCTTGACAACACTGGTTTAGACCCAGCATTTCCACTGTCCCTGCAGCTACTATGACCGAGAGGTGCTACGTTTGGAATTCCGAAGGTAGCGGTTTTTTGACACTAGCGAGGTAGATCTAATTCAAGTTCTGCAGCTGACTGGAGGAGAATTCTAGCGGTGAGCTGCTCTAATTTGTAGTTTGCAGTCATTTTTCCGATCTATATCCTCACAAAGGGGCCACGGACCGCGCGCGATTTTTAATTCTCCGTCTTTGTCCTCTCTTCTCCCCTATTCACACTCTCTTATATTTACACCTAGATGCACTACATAACCACACATATCAGGAAATCAGTCGAAAAATCCTGGCTATGGCAATGTCCCGAGGAAATACTCCGTATGCCGACGTGTAAGTCGGAGTTGAATCTCACCATCCAGTGGGAAAATATCAACTTTCCATAATGAAATATTCACTACACTAACGGAACTAATGGCCATAGCATTTGGCTATTTGCGATCAGAAACATTCAATAAATAAATGAATTCTCATTGTAAATGACGGACTACAACGTCTAGATATTATTTACTTATCTCCTTTTCAGTTACTTTAAATGACTTCGTAAAAACATATTTATTATAAGAATGCTTTTTTTGTTTCTATTGTTAATGCAATACTAGGAAAGGAAAAAACAGGTGGTGTTACAGCAGCACACACCTTCTTGCAATATTTGTAACTTGGGTAATATTAAAAAATTCAGAGTGTTCAACAAAAATTAAATCTCCGTCATTTTTACAGCATACTTTGTTCGATTCTACCAAAAGCAAAGAACAAAATTGGAACTCCTCCTTAGAATTAAAAAAATGCCTTCACATAAAAAAACACGCGAAAACTATTCATATTTTCCAAAAATTATACCTGACCTTATATAAAGAGGAACAGGTTGCATAATAAAGGAAAGCTCTATCTTCAATAACGTAGGAAGGTGAAAAGGAATAATGTAGGAAGGCTCAAAAAGAGTTTGAGCTTATGAAGTTTCCGCTAATCAAAATGTGAGTCCAAATCTCTATATTTTAAGCGTTCTTTGCCCTATTCAAGTAAAAAAATTAATCAAAAAATGTAAAACCATTTTTGGAGATTTTATGACGAAACATCGCCACTCTTCTCTGCAGAATTACAGTAATTTCTTCTTACTTCGTAAGTACGTTGTAGTCGAGAAAGTAAAAGTGGGAGTTCTGAACTATTACTCCAAGTAAAAGTGTTTTAATCAAATTATCAAGTACACTACTTATGGTTGTAATTATTAAAGGTCTTTGAGAAAAACGTTTAAATAATGCAGTGCGTTTATATATAACTTATTTACCTGTCGGCAACTTGTCATTTTTTTCTAATTTTTAAATTTGTGCAAAATAAAATCATATACTGCATCAAAGTATTATTTAAAGGTAGTCTACGAATCATAACCGACTGTTGCAAAACAAATTAATAAAAACCTTTTATCACCAAAGTGTAGGAAAAACTCGAGAAAGGTCATTACTGGTATTTGCATTTTTTCATTAAGGAAAAAATATTTATATCTTCAATAAAAGTACAGAGCATCTAGGACTTTATCAATGTAGCACACGTCTAAGTAACCAAAGTAGCAAGTGCGGAAGGCAAAGCAATGTAATAAGGCCTCGAACAGCAGAGTATGAAACAAAAAACACGCCGTGAATTGTTTTTCAGAATAGTTGATGCAAATGTAATGCGTGGATTCCGCTAGCGATTTGTTGATGTTTCGGCCTTGAACTTCAGAAGGCTGTTGTGCGCCTTCTCATGTCACGTTCAGCCGCGACGCGTCTATGGCACAGGTAGCCTTGAACATCCTCTGAAGGAAATGGAGGTGTCGGAAATTTTCTTCACAGAAAATGAGATGTTCTAATTTAGAACATCTAAACAAGCTACGAACACGTTCTTAGAAATTCTCATGGTGTTTTCATGAGATCGAGAAACAAGGAGATCGAGAGGATCGGATACAAAACATTAATTATTTTTATGGTATATTTCTGATCTTCCAAATACCGTATTTGATTTGTAAATATTTTAATATAATTCTATAAAGAATATTTAAAATAATAATATTTAAATAAGTTTAGAAATATGAAGATAATATTTAAACTAGTTTTAAGCAATATTTAAAAATATCTTGCTCTAACTGGCCACAAAAATGATTTGGGGAAGAAGTGTCATAATTTGTGTTTTTTCTAGTGTAGTTTTTCACGAAATATACGAACGTAGTAACGAAATATAGTCACGTTTTCACGAAATACACAGTTCTCAAAATGCAATGCGCTTACAAATGATACGGTCCCTAAACGTAATCATTTTTAAAAGTTTTTAATACTGTTGATTACCACTACATCATATTTTTGGGATAAAAATATTTCGTTGTTTAGCGAAATTCAACCAATCTCAAAGGAATCTATATTTCTAGCATCCGTTCTCAAATATTCTACGACTAATTTGCATTCCTATTGACATTTACATTTTGGTCAGACATTTTTGCCATAAAATTTCGCTCACTAGAGAAAACAGTACAACTAAAAAGAAAAAAAATTGCTAATAAAGAATTTGTAATATGATACGTCGTGTAAATGAATAGGTAGGTAAAAGAAAGCTCTCTTTAAAATTGAAAGCACATTTTTATAAAACATTTCTGTGACACAATGGCTCAGATGTAACAAAAAATTAAAACTTTTTTGTAAATAATATTAGGTCACAATCGTGATGACAGTGAGAAACGGGAAGTTGCATCATATACAATTCATCCATGTGACAAATCTAACGGAGCACGTAAAGGAAATCACACGGAAATTAAGTAGCAAATATTATCAATTAAAAACTGACGGGCATTGTCGTAGCTGTCAAGTTTGGCTATTTCCTACAAACGTCTTGAATTGTAGCTGATCTGGAAGACTAGGTACTCATGAGTAAAAATGCATTGATAACCACCAGAAGAGTCACAGGAGTAGAAAATTCAAAACTTTCTTAAAAAGTAAAGCAATTTTCTAATTGTCAGTAAAATTGGACATAAACGTTGAACACTTGATGTGCGTAATAATATGAGTATATAAATAAATGTCAATATGTTGTATGGAAAATAATTTTCCACAACTAACACGTTGAATGAGACATTTTTTTATTAATTCATGCATCCTACTTGCAGTTCAGTTTAGTTTTATTGTTATTTGAAACTACTAGATTATTAAGCGTGTGTTATTCGCATTTCAGCCGCCATCGAAACTTTTCATCGTGTCAAAAGAGTCTGTATGCGAGTTGTATCAGTTTTCCAGGCTACGAGGGATGTGAAAGAATAAGATGACAAAAATTAAAGAAAAAAAATCGGAAACTTACAGATGGGTGCCACAAGGAGACACTGGGTGCGACGACGACGACGAAGACGATGAAGACGACGTTGACGATGACGATATTTTCGACAACGATGTGGACGACGACGACGGTGGCGAAGGCGGCGACCGCGGCGGTAGTGGCGGAGGCGGCGGCAACAGCGGCGGCGGAGGTGACGGCCGCGACGGCGGCGAAGGCGGCGACGGCGGCGACGGCGGTGAGGATGGCGGTGGCGGCGGTGGCGGCGGCGGCGGTGGCGTCGGAGGTCCTTCGGCGCGTGCGCTCGCGCCGGCGACCGCCCGCAGACTGCGGAGAGTGCCTGCCGCTCCGCCGGAGCGCGCCCTCCGCGCTTCCGCCCAACGACCGCCTCAGCGCCCTCGGCCTCCGGCTGCAGGGCTCCCGCTCTGCAATCGCCTCTGCTTTTCCGAGGGGTGTGCGGTTTTTTCTTCTTCTTTTTCTAGGGACGTTTCCGCAGTGCCGGATAATATCTTAACGAGGCAGTCAAGAAATACGTACACACTGGAAGGGGGGAGGAGATTTGGCTACTTGGTTACGAATTTGTAGAGAAGAAAACAGTAATTGGAATGAGCACTACTCTACAAAAACAAACGTCTCAAGTGAAGATATTTTGAAAAAATTTAGGTTGGTAAAAAATTACGTTTTATTTAAAAATAGTATTTTTTATCCTTATATCACTTAATACTGTAAATAAACCTGCTTAGAGGAATAGGAGGTTAGGGCTTCTTTACGCTAACCTCTTCTCGTCATTTATTTTCCTCATTCCAAGATTCCTCCATCCATCCATTTTCCTCATTCCCCTCTTCACGTAACGAGTCATAGATCTTACGGACTGTTATGATTATTTTTAAGTGAGGAGAAAATGGTGTGACATGCAGCATGGTTCATGAACATCTTTGATTCACAGTTTAATAATTTATTTTCATTGTCTTTTTGAATCGAGACGTTTTTAAAGAGGGGATCATGGTGTTCCAAAGAAGTTTAGAGGCACAAGCCCATGAAGGGCTGCAGGAGTAAAACGACGATTATTTTGTACGTATTAGTGGAATGACACCTACACGGTGCTAATCTTTTTTCAAATATTACTAAAGTGTTAAAGGTATGCAATCCCAATAATTATAAAAAATATCCAATAAACAGAGGAACTTACAAAAAAGTATTATTTTTAATTTTATAAATGTAATAAATATGTACAGGCATTTTGATTACACAAGACATACCAATTATTAACATCGCTATTATATTTACAAAATCGCGCTCCTGGTCGCGAAACTGATATAAACACTTCGTGGCATTTCTTCCTTTGCAAACCACACCGACAGAAAGAAAAAACACCAGGCGTTTGTTTACAATGAATGACAACAATACTACAGCCTGATGCATAAGCGCACCACCGATTGTTAACGGGTTGTAAATACAAAGATTTGGGTCTACAAAAGAAGTTCCAAGCTTGGTCTATTTAAATCTATATTTTGATGTACCTCACGGGATGTTGGAAATCAGTATTAAGTGTTTCGAAATAAATGATTGGTTTATAATTGAGGCTCGCAGATGACGAGATTAAAGATAATTGGATTAGACTTCTTTTCAAATCATTACAAAATCAAAATTAAGCATTTCGCCAGCTTAAGACACATAATCCATTTGTCAGATATTTCCTGATGTGAGGTTTTCGAATTAAAATACTAGTAGTGAAAGTTGACATGCTGTTGGCATTAATTCTTTTTTTCCTTCTTTTTCATTCCTTGCTCAATGTTCTTTACTTTATTCTCGCCATTCTCACTTTCTAAGACATTGTTCATCTTCCTTGGTCTGTTTCTTCCACATTAGGAATGGTCATTTTGACGATTAAATTTATTTTTTATAATTACTCGATTAAAGGACGGGTCGTTTTTCTTCCGAAGTATTAAAGTACTTTCTATGCTCTGTGTAAGCGGTAGCTAGAAAGTAAAAGGCTTTCTGTAAGTCAAAGTTTTTCATTGACCAACTTACATTTCATCTCTTGTGACTTCAAAATGAGCACTGAATATATTTCATTTTTGCATTTCATTCTTCCAATAATTCACTTCATTAATCTGTAATATAAAAACGATATTAGTCTGTAATATTAAAATTCGTCCCTATTAAGATCACTTCTCTTGCTTAAAATTATAAATTATCTAAAAATTTCAATTGTTTATTCTTTAATTCATTACAGATTATTTTAATATTTTATGTATTTTGGTCAGGTAACTGTTGATGATGGATGGCGAAGCTATCAAAAGCCGCTCTTATAATAATTAATAAGTTGGCCAAAACAACGCCTTTTAACCTTATATTCGTATAACAACCTAACGATATTCAATTTCCCCATGTTGAAGAAAGAAAAAATGTATTATTTCTACCATATTGTTACTGTTAGCATTAAACTTCAGAACATACTCGTAAAAAAACACTTTATTGTTTCGTTTCAAATTTAGAACATTAAAACATTGTCTTGCACATGTTTTCACAATTTGAAGTTGCACATCTATTCATCAACCTCTATTATGTGTGTCATGGTGTCAACTGTGTCATGGACATAGATGTGTGCATCCCAAAACAACAAAGGGGGCCAACTTTTCTGGGCCTCCTTTTACACTGATTTTTTTACATTTAAATGACATATTTGTCTAGTAAATAAATAAAACTTATTCCAAAGATAATTACAAAACACAAATATACAAATAATTACAATACACATATTCACAAATACAAATGGTTGAATGTTGAACCATTTGCAGGGTTGTCAGTCGCAGAGAGCCTCTTTCCCAAAGGTATAACAAAATCCTTAACTCAATGGGTTTGATTAATTGTTTCAAATTCTTGTGAAAGCTGTCTGAATATTCATCCATGTTTATTATAATTTTTAAAATGTTGCTACTTATGCATATAATAATAGTGGTAGCTAATGCTCTCATCTGCTTCTAAAGTGACCTAAATTAATTAAAATTAAAAAAATACTAATTGCTAGATAAGAAAAGGGGAAAATTAGGGATTGAAAATATTAACGTGAATAAAATGAATTATCACGTACGGCTACGGAGTACAATTGAAAATGTCCTGGGGACCTTGATAGAAAGAAAAGATCATGCATCTATCATGAATTTATTATACCGGCTCAGAGCATCAACTGATGTCACTGTAATGCCTCTGACCGGGAGGTCCTAGGATAGGAATCTCGTCGGTGGCAGAGTTTCGACACTAACTTCATAGCTGGGACGAATTCAGCTGCAGTCTGGAACAGAATTTCAGCGTCCGGCTGGTCTTATCGGTGGTTTCTCCGAACAACACCAGGCGAATGCTGCAACAGTACCCTAAAGACCGGGCCACGGACCGCGCGCGATCTTTCCTTCCCATTCCTTGTCCTACCCTCACCCTTTTTTACACACTCTTTCACTTACATGCATTAGACCACCACACACGCCAAGAGATCAGTCGGGAGCTTAGAGCTCTCGGTTGGGGTGGTGTGCCTCTGGTGGGAGATACCCGGCGTTTGGGGAAAACCCCCCAAGCAGACTTGTAGGCCGGCGCCGGATCTCACCATTTAGCGGTGGAAAATTACCGCCACTTCCTCTGATAAAAGAATACACTACACTTTCGAGACTAATGACCTTTGCAGTGGACGCGCCCGAAAACACTTATGAATCAATCAATGCACATATTATGCTGTAGTGTGATACCTCGGTTTGAGGGTCAATTCAAACTTTTGGGATAGATAATGAAGATAGATTGATTGAAACTTGATAGAATCTGCAAGGAATGCCATAACAAAATGTCAAAAGTGAGCGATTTGCATAAATAATGAATTTCTGTATATTCTGACACAGGTCATTTGCTGATACAACAGGTTGGCGATAGATTTCAAATTGCTGTCAGGGTTTCGAATTGCGAGAATACATTTTCTGTTTTTGTTTTCTGTCATTGCTTTTTGTTCGTTTCATCAGAGCAACTCTCCTAGTACGATCCAAGACATTCAAGAACCGGTGATGTAGTATATTGCAGAATATTCAGTTCCTGCTAGTGCTCATGGTCATTGGTAACTATGTCCTTCAGAAAGTCCTATGGGAATTCTTTGGAGAAAATTATTGGATATCTTAACATTTATCAAACAATACTTTGTCATTTACATCATCTACAAATGCGAAATATGCTGACATGAATAATGCAAAGCAAGAAAAACAAACGAATTTCATCTAAAGAACAAAAACTTGTGTGCGAAAACGGAAGCACGACAGTATCAATCAGCGTATGATAAATTGCGAGATTATATGCATAATTTTAAAACATACTGTAGTACTGATCGCACTGACAGTCCAGAATTAAAAGTAGTGTGTGGTTTCCGGCGATTCTCATGGAATTCTATATTGATATGAACTTAAATTTCAAGAATAACCTCTCTCAATAATTAAATTACTGAAAAATATATTTCAGATTTTCTTCCAATTTTCTTTTCCATTTACTATAATGCAAAGGACTGAGATTATTGAAACTACAATAATCGTACGGTTACGAGAAATTAAACCTAGTAAAACATGTTTTTAATTCTAAAGAATACGCTATGTGTTACACACGTTAAGTAGTAACGCGTAAAACACAGCGCCCGGTAAGGTGAGGTAGGGGTTAGGTAAAAACTGTCAATACTCTAAAATGTAATTTTTTATGAGAATTGAAGATATATCGTTTAACACTTTAACTCCAGAGGCATTCCAAATGAATAAAGTTCGTTTTAATCCCGTGTCACTTATTAAATTTTATTTTCGAATCAAGTTTTGTTTACGTTTTCAATTTACATCTAAGCGTTTACTCTTAGAAGTAAGGAGAACTGATAGAAACGTGGAAAGGCTGTCTGAAGATTTTCGTGGAAATCAAAGTAGTTAATCAAATTATTAAACACTTTTGAATTTCAATTGGACTTAAAATTAAGAGATACCTTATTATGTTTAAAGAAAATGTTGAAATCTCCAAATCAGTAATAATTCTTTCTACGAATTTATAGAAAGAACATTGTGGATTCTGTTAGTTTGGAAATTTATTCTCCGGAGGAATAAAGCAATACTTAAGCAAAGTATGAACAGTTAATAAAGTCACATTTTACTCACGTTTAGACAGAGCAAATATAATTATTTTACTACAGAGTGTAATGTAAGTACAAACTTGAAATATGTTCTTAGTGATTTATGATCTTCTTGGCTATTAAGATATTTTTTTTCATAATACGAGTCATTTTTTTTAATACACTTATTCATATTATTGTAAATGATTATAATGCACATTTTTAATATTATTATTATCATCATAATTATTATCCGTTTTATTTTTAGAAGCAATTAAGCTGTATTTCAGACCGTTATGCAGGAGCACGTAGTAATCAGCAGAAGCCAAAATGTGGGCGAGTAACGAAGTGAATGAGGAAAGCGCTGATAGCTGTGGCTTGCCCAACCACCTGGGCGAACGCGCGCCCAAGCGCGGCGGGTGCAAGGCCGGGGCGGCGCGCGGGCGGGGCGGGACGGGGCGCGGCGCGGCGCGCAGATAGCAGCCGCACGCGGGTATAATTAGGCGCGCGCGGTAATAACGCCGCGGCGCGACCCGGCGCAGCGGCGGCCGCGGGACCGAGGACGGGAAGCGAAGGCGGAAAGCGGTGTCGGAGGGGGTAGGCTGTGGTTGGGCGGGGACACGAAGGTGGGCCGTGGAGTCGGGGACAAGTTTGCAAGTCCGGTGATGGGAAAGCGAGGCATGATGGGGGGTGAGGAACTGTGGTGGATGAATGGTGGCGGGGGCGTTGTGGTTAAGACGGGGGAAGGTGATTGGCGGTAGTGGCAATGGAAGTGAAAGCTGAAGGAGGAGTGGGTGAGGTTCTGAGGCTGGAAAGAGGAAGGGATTGATTGACTGACTCTCAGTGATTCCGGACACGTCAACTACTGAGGTCAGCAGTCCCGTAAGTGTAGTGCATTTTTCATCGGGGGGAGGAGGAGGAGGAGGAGGTGGTGGTAGTGCTGGTGATCTTTCACCGCTGGATGGCGAGATCCAGTGCTGACCGTCCGTTGACTAGCGGAGTTTTCCCTAACCAGGTATCTCCCACCAGCGGAGCACCGCCCCAGCCAGGACAAGCTCTAAGTCCTCGGCTGTGTGATGGAGTAGTGCGTGTTAATATATGTATGTAAGGGGTGAGGATATGGCAAGGAAGAGGAAGGAAATATCGCGCGGTCCGTGGCTTATTTGTTAGGGTTCTGCAACAGGAAGGGAGGCGAGGTACTGGTGGGAAAGAGTGTGGGGGCGGAGCAGGAGACGGCGAAGGCCATGGTTGGGTGCGGGAGGGGGAGGGGCCGAGGCGGCACAAGGTGAAGGTCGGAGGCGTGGCGCCCAGGCGAGGCTAGCGGGCGTGGAATGGGCGGAGAGGAGGGGCAGTTGATGGCGGAGTAGAGCAAACACGAGCGGAGGCGAGGGCGGGAGTCGGGGACGGAGTGGGCGCGACCGCGAACTTGGTGACCGCGTGCGGGTGCGGTTGCGGCTGCCGCCGCCTGCAGGCTAAGCGCAATCTATGCGCATAAGGCGCATGAATTCAGCCAGCGCTCGGATATCAATGGCTCGTTTGGTCCAATATCATTAACGGTTATCAACAGAACTTCGTTTTAAATTCAAACAAATTTTCTAGATATTCAAACGAATGTCGTTATTTTCTGCTAGGAAGCATTACGTTTGAGGAATTTAATTTTGAACACAAAGATGTAAGGAGAAAATTAAAAAATAGCATTAATGTCATTTTATAGGCTGAAAAAGCAATAATTGTATATAAAAAACTATGGAAATCGCTTAGTTTTTCATTATAATATTGAATAATTTTCAGAAAGTAGAAATATGTCTTAACATCAATAAAATTAATGAAAATTGCGCCTAAAATAGTAGGATGCGAATTGTATTTTGCTCCGTAACCGTTACAAAAATACTTGAAAGTTAAAGATATTGTGAGTAATTCAGTCAACAGTGAAATCGTGAAAATGAAGCATTTTAATAAAATGTATGCACGCAAATAGAAGGGGAAGTTGGTTTTCCATTAAGTTATAAAGAAATGCCCGTGGACCTGTGCTTTATCGACCAATATTTTTTTGCAGCATGCGAGTAATGTTTTCGCACTCAGAACGTGTACTTCCATCGTTTAATCAGTTTAAGTAATTTAATTATGACAAAAAATTGCATGTTAACATCAATTTCAGCACATTGAAAATTTGCTAGTGTGGATTAACAAGGAATCCGCAAAACATGTACTACAACACAGCAACACATGAAATTGACGTTGGAACAAACTAAACCTTTTCAGAGTCAATGAATTCTGGCCGAATGTCACCGACTGTGTGAACGCTTGTTCAAACAACCCGCAAATATTCCGATATTTGGAAACGTCGAAAACGGTGCCAAACGTCATGAGAAATTGGAGTTCGTGAATGTCACTTACTCTTCTAGCTTTGCATTGTGGCGAAGATAATTTTCCTTTAGGATTCAAAGAGGTGGTTTGAATATGAACTAGTGGGGCCACAACCGGATATACTTTCTCGAATTATTTCAATCAGGTAAAAAATGTTATTATAATATTTAATCCTCCAAAAATGTTTCTAACAAGCAATCTTTTTTTTCTTTATCCATCAGTGTCACAGCTAAACTCACCCTTTCCCATCAGTGGTCCTATTGTGCACGAACTTTCTCGCATTTTTTCTAAATTTTTCAATTTCCGGAAGTTCAGAGAAAATGAGACATGCACCATTTTTAAGAGACATTTGCTCCATTTCCCAATTTCCGATTCCCCATTCCGCTTCCCCATTTTTCGATATGAAAGACCCTCATTACGTAGTTTCTGACTGTACAAATTTTTAGAGGACGTAATGTACCACATAAAGAAACAAAATCCACGTTTATCAAACTTTTTTGATAGCAGGAGAACACAACACGAGATTTCCTGTCAAAAACGCAAGGGTTTCTGCCGCAACATTGCAATATTTCTCGGAAAAAGTTACTCAACTCTAGCAGATAAACATTATTTGTGATCGTAAAAATGAAGAAACATTGAATGTGAGCAATTTCATACATTGACATATTTGTTATTAAAGTTAGTATTTGTAATTCAAGCATTAATAACTCACCAACATCATGATTTGAAGTATCATCAGAGGTCCTAAAGAATATAAATAAATATACATGTTATGAAAATATGTGCAATGTCAGCAATGGCGATCCGCCGTAGACAAATAGTATATACATAAATAATGAGAGTTTAAGGAAAGGGGAGAAGAATTAATAGGCGAGCAAAATAGTGTAAATTGTTTTGATAATAAACTTTTAATGGGCACGTGAGGATTTTTTGTGGAATTGTTAAAATCATAAAAGTATGAGGAAATGGAAGGTCAAAGAGTGAACCATACCAGGTGCTGACAGGTGAGTATCCAATCAGAAGAGAGGCAGGTTTTGAGGTAGGAGGAAACCGGCGCTGAACTCCGAGAAGAAACGAAATAAGACTAATGCTGCACAAGTAAACAAGTCAGCGGCGCGGTTTATAAACTGCAGGAGGCAGAAGCTATAAAAAAAGCTTAAAAAAGGCTCTGTGTGTGTGTGTGTGTGTGTGTGTGTGTGTTTGTGTGTAAATAATGGTACAAATGGGAGAATTTAATTGATGAAGGTTTTCGTGCAATGTTATTGTTTCATGCCATTGTTATAAAAATGTGTATACGATTGTTGTTTTAAAGCCAAAAAGAAGCTAAGGTGTAACTTGTTTGTTTACAAGGATGGATATTTTTAATTTCACAATGGGCGATAGAATCCCTATAACTCAAGGAATTAATTAAAAATAAATATCCTTTACGCAAACTTTTTCGCCGCAAATCCCTGCAGACGGCTCTCTCCGCCCAAAAATAAATTTTTTCTACGGTGGATATCCCCTCACGAACATATAGGATACTGTGCAATTAAATAAAGAATGAGTATTATTATTATTATTATTATTATTATTATTATTATTATTATTATTATTCCCTATATCACGACTAAAGAGTCGGCTGAATATAAAATCTACTCCAGGTTCCAACCAGCTACCTAAGGAGCAGATCCGGTGACTGTCAGTGCCTCTACAATACTTTGGGCAAAATGTGGGCTGTTCCAAATAAAGCGATTTCTTGCACTTCCCAGTCTTTTGAATTACCGGGGAACTTAGACAAGTTCTTACTCAAATTTTGCGGAACAAATCCCAGAGCTCCGATAACTATCTAACTAGTGTACCTCGAACAAGACAAGAATGAAGGCTGCGATTGCGGCGCGTCGTGGAACTAACAGTGAAAACACGGGTCTGTACAGTCAGTTTCGCTAACAAAAGTCGCCAGGAGCGGGAAGCGAGTTCAGAGACTGCTTCTCTGAATCACCATGGCCTCCTTCATGGAGGTTGTGAATCAGCCGATAAAATATAACTTCAGAGACATATCATGCAAGATTTGCACTGATTGTTTTATTTTTGTCCTTTAAAGAGGCTTTCTTTACTTTTCACCGTTCTAGTACAAGACTATTATAAAAAGTCCTAAGTATGCAATAAAGTAAAAAAAACATTGACTTTACTGTCATAAGTATTTACAGTATTCTTCATTATGGTGGTAGTTACTCCTTACATAAAAAATTATTTTATTTGGTTTATTTTATTTTTATATTCTGAGAAACTACTTAAGTTAAAATAAACTATTTATATGAATGTTACTGCTCATCGAAAGAATTAGTTTCAAAATTTTGAATTTTTTTGTGGAGAATTTTTATTTATTCCCATATGAGGTGCAGACATGTCTAACTACAGTTAAAATATTAATTGGGAAGATTCTAGATTTGCAACGAAATAAATCCGGCTTTCTTTCGCAATAGTTTGGCACGGTACCATTTTAATTTTGAATTGAGTATCTTTTTATCTCTTTCTCTGTCGTTTCGGTTTTAAACACAGACGGTGGCGCGCTCTTGTAAACATCATTCTCAAGTTGGTCGAGCTATACATGTTGTTATTATTATTATTGTTTATTTTTTGGTAATTCATATTTTTAATTTTACAGATTTACAAAATCAGAGCACAATCAAAAAACAATATTTATGCAACATAAACACTAATTTAAACCGCATAATTTCCCAGAAATTTCCACACTATTCTTGCCGTTGCTATCCCCACTGCTTTCTGCATAAGATTGTATGTATTCACTTTCACTCCCAGATGTTGAAGGCTCCGCATCAAATTTCTAGAGATGACACCTGTGCTTGAGAGGATTACTGGAATAATTTCAACTTTTTCAACATGCCATTGTTTCTATATGGATTCAGTGAGTTCTGAGTACTTATTAATTTTTTCGGTGTATTTACTTTGCAGGTTACTAGTATTTGGGATAGAAATATCTATCAGCGCGACCTGTCAGCAGTCTCTGTCATTCTGCGTGTCTTGCATAGTTTTTTTGGAATGCTTCTTGCTACACTAACAATGGCTCTGCTTCCCATCCTTCGGTCAGATTTCATGACCTGCCTCATTAGAGAATCATCTTGATGGCTGACTACATACTTTCCCATCCACATTATTGCGTTGTGCCAGGAGGCCTCAATTTGTCTTAGGCCTCTGCCACCTTCTTTACGTGATACATAAAGTCTATGTATATTACCTCGAGGGTGGGCGACATGATGCAAAGTTAGCAGTTTTCTAGTTTTTCGACCCATGATTCGAATTTCTTGCTCACTCCAGTCCACCAGACCGAAACTGTGTTCGGCTACAGACACAGCCGTACAACTTATTGCTGATATTTTATTCCCGGAGTTCAGAGCGGAGTGCAGAAGCCAGTCTCACTCTTCTGTAATACTCCCTACGAATTCTCTCTTTCATTGTGTCGTGCGAGATGGTCTTACATTCTTCAATGCCCAGATATTTGTAAGTTTTACCTGGCTCAAGATCTTGAATCACAGTGTGCGTGTCAACTTTAATATTCTCTGACGTCACTTTTTCTCTAAGTTAATTTTTGCACACTTGTCAAAAGCAAACTTCATGCAGATGTCATTGCTAAAGTCATTCACAACAGACAGCATTTGGGAGAGAATGGCTTCATTCTTAGCAAACGCTTTCAGATCATCCATGTAAAACAAATTTGATACTGGTCTTTCATCACCATGGACTTTCTAACCAAAGTCAGTGTGTGACAACTGTCTAGATAGTGGGATCAAACTAAAGCAAAACAGCGGAGGGAATAGTGAATCTCCTTGAAAAATACTTCTCTTAATGTGAATACTTCTGGTTTCTACTGCTTCCTTTCCGCTGTATATTAGTAACTTGGTACTCCACAACTTCATACTATCCTTGCAAAATTCAATAAGTCTAGGATGAAATCGATAGATCTAAAGGGTCTTCAAAATCCAGTTGTGTGGTACACTATCAAAGACCTTTTGGTAGTCAATCCAAGCCATGCTTAAATTACGTTTCCGTTTCCTTACATCATTCAAGATGACTTTATTTAGTAGCAGGATTTCCTTAAATCCACAGGAAAATTGTGACATCCTTTCTATTCAACTGGCAACAGGTGGCTCTTCTCTAGATGTTTGTAGATTTTGTTAGCTATGGCTGCAGCTATAACTTATACAGTACTGGCAGACAACTGATTGGCCTGTAGTTTTCGCCAAAGAGCTGTCTCTCGCTTTAGGTAGCAAATAGATGATGCCGCGTGTTAGCAATTCCGGGAGTTCCTTAGGGTTTTCTAAAATTTTATTTACAGCTTTTCCTACATGAGAATGTATTGCCTAATCCAATAAATCTGGATCTTATCAATCCCAGGGGATTTCCAGTTTCCCATGTTCTTAATTGCTTGGAAGAGGTCCTCTTCCGAGAATTCATGAACATTTCCACTGTTTCCACGAGTCCATCACCCACATCAATTTCAGATTGCATCCAAGATGCGTCTTTGTTGTAACATCTGCTTTCTTCCCAGATTCCTGCCCAAAATGTTGCGGCGTCATTTTTAGAAGGAGTGATAGCATTGCCATTCTGCTTTTGAGTCACATACCGATAGAATCGCTTTGGGTCTGTTCCAAACAACCGGTTCTGTACACGGAAATCTATTCTAGGTTCGTAACGTCTAATTCGTTGAGCCCATGCTTGGACTTTCTATTTTAGCTTCTCCGCTACCATTAGCCTTGTGTCACCTTCAATGGAGTATTTTTTGTTGAACTTAAGAAGTGTGATTTGCAGTGGCGTAGCGTCAGGGGACGCTGAGATACTGAGCATCCCCGTATATAAGAACCTTAAATACTGTATTGATAATCTTACAAGTGGTCTGTTGAGCGAAACACGTTTTGTATTAATTTAAAATTGATTTCCTATGATTGAATTCGGCGGGCTGTTGAAGCTGGCCTCTGATTGGTTGGAAGCTAAAATACTTCAGCGTCTGCCGCCAGATTGCGACGAGCAATGACGCATGCGCAGATGGCGAGGTCCCCCTCTCCCCTCTTCGCCACTGGCCCTGAGAAACCCGACTGCTTTACGCTAGCGTCTACTGCGGAAAGAAGCTCGTTTGTGCACGAGAGCGCAGCACACTTCAGGCGTTCAGTAAATTATCTTTCTCTCTCTCACTCGGGAGTCCCCGCTTGGTCATGGGTACAAACTGTAGAAATAGTGCCTGACTACTATTTCTTAATTAATATCCAAGAAATTGTATTATCTCTTAAACAGATTACACATTATTTAAGTCTGCAATGTATAAATTAACAAATGGTCTTATTGCCATTCGCGTATAAGAATTAAAGCTGAGCCATTGTATAATTTGCTTTCAAGACATCGGCAGCCCTGACTGCTGTGAGGATTTTGTGGGAAGCGCCTACACCGTCGTAAGCAATCGAGATCGTGGAAGTAGTCCCAGTGTATCTGCCTTGTGTTGCGTTCGCCTGTTAGATGAAGTAGTTGATAGTGACATTTTGTGTGTTATTGTTGAGCATCCCCAAACGTGTGAGTCACGCTACGCCACTGGTGATTTGATTTAGAAGATGCCTCGATTAAGAGTTCACGCCGTGTGTCGCATATCCGTTTCATAATTATTTTCGCCCAAGGGAATAAGGAGCTGTTTACTGTCTGGCTGCCGGCCATCAGTGTTCTTGGCTGGCCCCAAAATTATCTGAGATACTAGATATCCAGATGCATATATGTGACTGAATTTAGTAATATCTAGATCTCTACTTGAGTCCTGTACACCCTAATTTAAGACAGAGTTCGCGACACTCTCTTAGCTTTAGCATTTTTGTAAATTCTCATCAACGGTGCACACAATTCGTGGAAGTTGGAAGAATGAAAGAGAATGGAAGTAGATGAACTCGTTCTATCTCGCGTCGGAGAATGTTCTGCGTTATGTTCTTGTCGTGTGATTCATAGCCAGACGAATTTTCACAACTGACGTATGTTTCACTTGTAAGAGTTAAACTTTGAATAGGACCATATGTTTTCAGGGATTTTAGATGGTTAGAAATGTTTGTCATGTGGAGAGTTCGACCGAAGAATATATTCAGCGTTTTTCTCAATGTTTGCAAGTTGTTCTGCTGTGAATTTTCCACTGCTGAGTATGTATCGTGGTTAACTGGCAAGTTTCTTTGAATCTAGGGTACGTCTTTCATCTGGATACCGCTCTCTCCATATCTTAAAAACTTATATTTCTGAGTCCCCATTTTTCGCTTTTGCGTAGTCAAAGGACCACATCACCTCCTTTAATTCATCTCTTGTCCATATCTGACGATGGCTTCGAGATACTGCCGGCTCTGGGTCTCTGGGATAAACATCCGTTGGATAGCCAGATGTCGACAATGTGACATTAGCTCGGTTTCTGAGCAGGTATGGAACATTGATAGAACAAGGCACGTTAAATTTATTACATTTCTTGTTCTATCCATTTTGCTCATTTGTTTTAAGTGAAGATTCGCAGGTTGCAAGTTTGAGTTCACAGATCACACTTAAGCCATGGGTTATTTCCTGTCATCCATCCGATACAGCGACCCACAGTGGCCTCAGGACATCCCCCCGCAGGGCCGAGCAAGGGCTCCCTCCGTTCGCCAGTCAACATTACTAAATTCTACGGGATTTTCACTGACTGCTAAAGGCAGCCTCCTTTGCTGGCTAAAGCAAGGTTCAGGCCTCCACTCTAATGAGTGGCCTGACGTGCCAACCCAGTTTCTCTCCTGTACTCTCTATGGGTCGATAACAGGAAGTCCAAATGTTCTTGGCCCTTCCCTCTCTACTTACTTCCAACTCCTCAGAATGGCATACTTTTTCGTCTGGCCGCTCACCTTCAACCTATTGACCAAGGGGAAGCCCTACCAGTAGCTAGGCTACCACTGACATAGCTCTCAGGCTCA
Source organism: Acheta domesticus (assembly GCA_031308135.1). Classification (NCBI taxonomy): domain Eukaryota; kingdom Metazoa; phylum Arthropoda; class Insecta; order Orthoptera; family Gryllidae; genus Acheta; species Acheta domesticus. The sequence continues at coordinate 119,282,794 of JAHLJT010004567.1, read as the reverse complement.
TGGGGGTACTCATGTTCCACCACCAACTACAAGGTCGTGTACTTCCTAGGTTGTTGTTGTTATTATTATTATTATTATTATTATTATTATTACGTGCTTTATTAAAATAATAATTAAATACATATTTCGTCACAGGAAAATTCGTCACAATTAATAAGTATTTTGGCTTGTCAGAAAGTAGTAAACAAGAATAAATAACTTTTAAAACAATAATGGTAAAATTATTTCAAAATTAAAATAACAAGTAAAGTTGTAACTATATTTTTCTCTCATAAAATTGGGCATGTACGGGCGTTATATGTTGATACATGACGATCATGTGAATTGTACTGACAAAACTGCAAATACATTGTACTTTTCCGAAAGTATGAAGTTACCTCAGCAGTTGAAATCTTATATCACATTTATTATAAACATCATCAATAGTGGCAGGGGAGATGGCATTTCAAAGTATTGACATGCTGTTTTGAAAAAATTCAAGTAGCACTTATTTATCGTTTGTGATAAAGTTTTGATTTAAAAGGCTTGCAAAGAAATAAATACTTAAATAGTACATGATACATTTTCAAATGACAATATTTACAATTTGGTTCATAAATACATCTAATTATGTCTAATTTAAATTATGTTCATTTAAGAACAAAGTGGATATTCCCTTTAAGAAGTGTTACTTATTTTCTGTCAACACTGTTTCCTGCTCCTATTCGTGAGACAGAGACGAATTACGTCAAAACAAATTAGTGATATCTTTCATCTCTTCAAATTGACTTGAATCTTCTTGAATATAGAAAGAGGGCTGTAACACACTGATAACATGAAATCCTATTTCTGAAGGAAAATTGGTTGAAATGCTGTTATTATGGAATGCCAAAAATAAGACCTCTTTTAACCATTTACTAATTCTGTAATTCAAGGAAAACGTCTACAAATGATCTACAACACGCAAGACGAATTTGCAAACGAATGTGTAAACCTGTTCTTTACACATTTTTCTTCTCCATTTTCCCTTTGCGTTTTTTGGTAGACTTCATTATTTCACAAAAATAAAATAACATAAGGGTCACTGAACAGTTTTTAATCGGATATTTGTATCTTCTGTTCTACAAAGTCTTGAAATCTGAGTGGATCTAGGTAAACCGTATCCTAAGATTCGAGGAGATCAAAGACAATTATTACAATTCTGTAAACTATGTAATATTTGATTTGGAATATTATCGCATTAAATATATTTCAATACTGTAAAATAATACAGTTTCGTTTTTAAGAAGTTAGATGTTTGTGTCCTATTAGACATATCTTTCCTGACTTATTTTGTTTAGGCTTTGTTTTCATAACTGATGATAATGTTACATAATATATTTTCTATATGTCTCTAATCACCAGAGCTAACGGTGCGCAATAAAATGAAAAAAATATATACATGTAAATAAATGTGGAAAATTTTCAGATCTCATGGGTGATAAGTACGTGAATAATTGATTTAAATTATTAAAATAGCAGTATCAAGGATTCAGGAAAGTTTCGTTCATCCTTTGTATGTAAACTTTTCTCCAAATTTGTAATTTCTTTATTTTCGTTGAAATTTTTAATGTTATATTTATTTGTTGTTTTACAAATCAAAATACTGTTATTTTTAAAGAAACCTCACTGACACAATAACTCTGAGTGAGTGATGTACATCAACTTTAAAATAACACAACCTGCCCTGAAATAGCATAAAATGTTTATTTCAGTATGTTCCAAGAAAAAAACGGAGCACTTGATTACAGGCATAAATCAAGGTGTTTAACTGCAATATTCATTATCTCTTACATTTTTCGGTATCATTAGGGGACAAAACATTAAAAAAGTAAAAATTAACTATAAAGTAACATTTTAAATTAAACTAACATATTTAAGAAAATAATTGTAGGCAAATAACCAGATAAATTTAATACCTATGTAACTACAGCAATTTATGTTGCCAAGTTATGTATTGATATAAAAATGATCATTATGGATATTTCAAAAACTTAAAATCCGAAATACACCGTGACAGAAAGCACGTAAAAACACAAATGTTAAATTCTTCAAAGCAAAGAGGGTTACGAACGATAAAGTGAAAATTTGGATAATTGAGAAGGTAGACTGGGGATCTGTAGGAGATATCCCCTGAGAGAGAGAGCGCATATGCTGTGTGCACGCAGGGGCACCAGGTGTTGCGCCAATTAAGCACCATTCACAGGCGGGGCAAGGTTCCTCCGCGAAGCACGGGAGACCAAGGTGAGGTGGACATTCGTGCGTGCGCCACATGCCAAAACGTGCGCTCGCCCCCACCCTCGTCTACCCCCTCGCCCCATCAACACATTCGCTCAAGCATTCACCCATGTCCTCCCCCGCTGTTGCCAACACACAGGCCCTTACCTTCGCCCTCGCCCACGCCCTTACCCACGTCTCGCACTCGCCCACACTTCGTCCTCATCCACGTATTGCCCTCGCCCACGCCTTCACCCACGTCTCGCACTCGCCCACGCTTCGTCCTCATCCATGTATTGCCCTCGCCCTTGTACTCGCCCACGCCCTCACCCACGTCTCGCACTCGCCCACGCTTCGTCCTCATCCACGTATAGCCCTCGCTCTCGTTGTCGCCAACGCATCGCCCACACCAAAATAGCACTCTTCGCTGATGACACTGCCTTATTCATCGCTCATGAAGACATTCTCATAGCCGAAGACAGAATACAAAATAATATTGGAGAACTAATATCGTGGACAGATAAACATGGCAACACCACATACTTGCAATAGTAAATAAAACCCAAGGGAAATGTCAAAACCATATCTATTAATAAAACGAAAATCCTCAATAAAAATTAAATATCAGCTTATGATGTTTAAATGAATAATTTTACCACACTTAACATATGTGTGTCGTGTTCGAGAAAACGCAGTACCGTCATCACTAAAGAAACTACAGACAGTGTACAATAAATGTCGTAGAAAAAAATAAAAGCGCCCTGGTTTACACCAAATTCGCAGATCTATAGGGAGCTACGAATGTATTTAATCAAAAATCACACTATCGCAATTTCCAATTTTTTTATATCATACTCAATACCTCATTTAACAAATAAATTTAATCTAGGACGTAAAGCTGTGCCCCCTTGTTGAATTACATCCAAATTCACAAAATATAAATTTCCACCCCGTCAAATGTCAAATAGTCTAATATTAAGATATGTAAATATTAAATCAACACTAAATTAAGTCAAATTAAACATCTAATAAACGGAGCAGCGATGAAAAGCTCAGCAAGCCAAGAACACCCATTCTTAATAATGAAAATACTATTTCATTCAAACTCTTAGAAAAGACACAAGGCCGAACAAGAAGTAAATAAACATTAAATAATCCTATACCTAAAATAAAGTCTACGTTTTCCACTTGTACCGTAAATAATTATTTTGGCTCAGCCGTTATGACTGCAAAATGTAGAGTCCAAGGTGTAGACGGGAATTTGGAAGGTCCGTTCGGGAATTTCTGTCAGGAACTGAGACGCTGAAGACAAAGAAACATCTTCTGCGGTCTCTTTACACGGAGGATTTCCGATAACCGATATCGGTTACGGTAATTGATTCGGCCGTAGGAAAAAAAGCCTTCGTTTCAACACAAGTATTAGCTTTTCATTACGATCGCCAATAATACAATGGTCACAGGAAGAACACCTGATATAAAATTAATTGACCCGGAACCCGGATGATTTGTCTTCTGTCTACGACCTGTTAAAGTTCCATTACCCGATGAGAGACTTCTGTTATTCAAGAAAAAGTGTTATTTGGACGTCGGCCGTGCTACTAAATGTGACTGTCTTCTGAATATCGCCTGACCTAAAGCTCTTATAGCAGGAATCTGGTGACAAAAAAGTAGGATAAAACCTGTTGCTAAATTTAGAAAAAAATCCTCTATCTCGTGGTGTAGTCAGAATCCATGATATGTTGCTTCTTCATACTACAAAATCGATTGACAGCAAAACGTCCGTCTGTCCGTCTGTGGTCAACGCTAGCGCCTAAACCGTTCGGCCGATTTTCTTCAAAATTGATATTCCCCGATCGTTTTTACTCGTCTCAAGGTCTCTTGAATTTGAAACCAATATTTTAGTATTTGAGGGTACTTTACATGAAGCCTATTTTGAGATTTTCTAAGTTAAAAGAAAATGGCACATACTTTCTCGCAGAAGTTATTTTTCAAATGCCGATCATCGGATAAATTATTTGGAGTAATCCGTTCTTGGTCTTTGTTCCTTCCTCCTTCCTGCCTTTCTTGGTCCATGTTTGAAAGACATGTTTTTCGCATGTTGACAATTACCGGCTTCCTAATGATAGAACTGATACAATTACGTTTTGACTAAAATATAAGCAGATGGTTCGCATGTGGGCCCCGTGGCGCGGTTGGTAAAGGCACCTTCGGGTTGAGATCTTCAATAAGGAGAGCGGCGAGTTCGATCCTCCGAGGGGATTTTAATTTGATGAATGTGATGTTACCGGAAAAAACATTGAAGAATGTAGACGCTTTATTGAAAATCATTTGAAGTACTTCTACTCACGAATAGAATCAATGCAGAAAATAGGCAGGACTTGTCTGTGTTTTCCCTAACTGCATCTTTTAAAAAATTTTTGAACTCTGTTATTCGATTTCTGTAGCGTATGACATGTCAAATCAACCGTTACCTTGTATATATCTGTGTAAACCAATTAAAGTAAAATATGAGTATTTTAACGTTAAATGTTAATACAATATAACCAGAACGCATGCGATAAACTTACAATCCCTAACTGTTCCGAAATTATTATTACTTTCTAGTCTTACGAATACTTCGTAAAGCGGTGAACCGCTGCCTTTGTTGGTCATGTTTGAAAGACATGTTTTTCGCATGTTGAAAATTACCGGCTCCTAATGATAAAATCGATACAATTACGTTTTGACTAAAATATAAGTAATTGTGATAAATATACTGGAAATGTCTGTATATATTTGTTAAAATTTTTAACTTTTAACAATTTTTTACTTATTTTCTTGTATTTGTAAAGCGTATCTACCATCGTTTCAATTATTTCTTAATCATACATTTACCATTTTATAGGTCGGTACTATTCTTTCATGGCTCTGTTCGACGCAGGCGGTGTTGGTGTTGCGTAGTGGTATGAGTGCCGGTTTGTTGACTTTGAGTTTCGGATGTCGGATCTCGGTACGGAAAACGTTTGCTGGTATAATACACCTTTGCTGGTTTATGAAGTAGTAGAATAGCAATAAGGACCGTATAGAAGTAGAGCGAGAAAGTATGTGTGTTGGAAGCACTACTAGTTTTAATTTTGCATGTGTGCATCTTTTTTAGTTTAACTGCGTATTTTAATGTATGCGGTATATATAAGTGCATGTATTCCAGGTTTTTGTGGAAAAGTGGATCCAAGTACGATCTTTTCTTGTATTTCTCTTTCAACTTAGAAGTGGCTTTCTTCTGACAACGCGGGTATGGAAATTGAACCTCCTTAGTACCCTTCCCACCGTTGCGGGATTTACTTTCTTGCCAATGCCATTTTATAACTGTGGAGTAACTTTTGGTGTATTTATACGAGGGCCCTTCTTTATTATTTACACAACAAGATTCTCTTCTCGATCAGAAAGTCTTCGGACGTTCTCCTCCGGGTTGCAATTCACTCGCCTATTCATTGATGTACCATGAGATAATGTCACTAATTGTGCTTTTTACTTTCAGGTATACGTACGTATACAGATGTGAGATTTTGAAAAAGATTCTGTAAGATTTAGGGATACTTTACATGAACCCCCCCGGACATTTTCAAAATTTTCTCAAAAACGGCTCCAAATTTTTTCTTTAAATTTCTTGTAAGAATAGTGTATACATTTATTAAGGTGGCTTAGGTCCGATTTTGACGGTTAACTCTGAGCGTTCGAAAATTGCAAAATTTTGAATTTTATTCTGCGTCTTCCTCCAACTACAAAATTGCAGGTAGAGATTTTTCCTTCATATAAAATTTTTTCTTCATAGAGTGTCCTTTCTTTAAGATTCTGTACATTTTTTTAAAAATTGTAGTAGTTTTCGCGCAATATTGCGTGCAATATGTGCAATTTTAAAAAATTACAAAAACATGATTTTCTCAAAAACGGCTCCAAAAGTTTTCTTTAATCTTTTAATAGGTATAGTGCCTAATGTATTTTATGAGATGACAAAACCTCCATATTGTTCTATTCTTTGTTTTTAAAAAAATTGAAAAAAGTAATTTTTTTTACGTGTCTCTCACGCCGTTAATATTTACATTAGCAGCAATTTTTTAAATTAATACATTAAGGAGTACATGAGCTTTAAATAGTGTAAAGTTTCTCGAAAACACAACCGCTTTCTGTGAAAGGTAGCTCCAAATTCCGCATTTTCAGAAACGCTCAAAAGCCTTTTTCTCATACATGGCTGCAATTTTTTTCAAACTTTTGTAACGGATAGTGATAATTACACTCTTTAATATGACGTAAAGTTTATTATGAGTTTTTTATTTTTTGTTTTTCTAAAAATTATATAAATGTAATTTTTTTGAAAGATCTCTCACATCTTTCATATGCACATTACCAGCTATTTGTAAAGATTATTAAATTTGTGAGTATAAGTGCTTCAAATAACGTGAAATAAAGTAATCTGAAAATTCAAAAATTTTCTGTGAAAATGAGCTTCAAATTTCGCATTTTTAGTAACGGTAAAACGCAATTTTCTTTAAAAGGCACATAATTTTTAAAAGACAATTGCCATTTAGCACTAGGTTTTACTGTTCTTTAATATTCTAAAATGAATATTTCCGTTCTACCAATAGGAAACAGAAAAATTAGGAAAATGACAAAAAAATGTAGTTCGTATGATGATAGATGGCAGCTGGCAAGAAAGAATATGTGGCAATTCCAAATCGCTAGCGAAGACACAATGAAATAGAAAATTAATACGGGAAAGTCTGTGGCATTCTTTAGCACTACAAGTTTCATTTATGGCATTTTGCAAAATTTTCGGCATCATTAACCCTTTGCATGATGGTAGTTAACCAGCTGAGGCTGCTCAACGTTGGTCTTCTTTCCTGAACGATTCATTTCGCTTAAATGTTTAGATTCCCAGGTATCTGGTTCATCAACTGAAAGGTGACCTTGATTTGTTCATTGTAAGTGATAGGTAAAGTTATATACATTTCCTTTCGATATGCACAGTCAGTAAAAATATGCAATTGCATGAAATTCTGCGATATAATAATAATAACAATAATAATAATAACAATAATAATAATAACAATAATAATAATAATAACAATAATCACAACACACTCTCCAAAAAAACACTATACTAATAATTCGTATATATTAAGGCTTTTAATTTGAAATAAAATGCATTTTAAATCAGTAAAATCTAGGGAAAGTAAATATTGTGCATTTTAATTAAAGATTACCGTATGAACCCATTTCAGTCCCATTTTTAAACTTGCACCGTTTGTTTGGAAATATATAAGAATTATTTTAGAATTTTTTCAATTTTTTTGAAGATGAGCATTTTGAAAAAACTCAAAATCCAAATTTTAAGTTCCCATTTGAAGAACTTTTTGAACGCAACCCCTATTGAGTTGTATATCATGTAAAAGCCCATAAAGAAATAAGAAAAATGACGGCTGTTCCAGCTGTCTACCTTAATTTGTTCAGGTTCTACATCATTTTAAAAATTTTCGGGAAACCAATTTTGCAAAATTTTACATGGCTATATTTCACAAACGGGTGGAAATATTTTACCCAAAATTTGTAGTTTTCTTATTCTTCATTCATACTACCTATTTGTCAAATTTCATCTGAATCTAAAATGGTGAGGTAAAATTTTAATTAGAACTGTGTTGATTTAGTGTGAAAAGACCAATGTGTGATAGGGTAGTGCATGATAGTGTAACAATGTGTGTAAGGGGTGAGGATAGGACAAGGAAGGAAAGATCACACGCGGTCCGTGGCTCATTTGTTCGGTTACTTTGTGTTCATTGTCTACTTTCGTTGAAGAGCAGATAGAGGTTAGTGCGTATTTTTGAAATATCAGTTCGCAATCAAGTTGAAGTTTATCTTTTTTGTGTGGTATTTCAACATTAATAGCATGGAAGAAGAACAAATTTCAGATTTTAGAAGAAAAAATGAAAGTGAGTGGAAAACGAATAAAATCAAGACGATTAATTTCCTTAATCAAAAAGTGTCAAAAAGCGTTAGTAATTCTTTAAAATATGCGCACTTCAATATTGAAAGCACATACGGCCTACTAAAAGTTTCGAAGTACACAATACTTTAATTTACATTACGATGTACTCATCAACTCTAAACCAATAATACCATAAGGATTACTTTGAAATGTATAAATAAACGTCATATTTTTGTGTGAATAAAACATAATACATTTTGAAGTAAATAAGTATTTTTCATTTCCCCAAAAGTTAGGGTCCCTGAACAAGGAACGTTTTTGTTTTCTGTGATTCAAATGTGAAACTATGAGTGCGCGTATAAAAGACGGACATTTTTGAGTGAAATAAACAGCAAGATAGTGATGGAACGAACCGGAAACGATGGTCAAGGGTGCTGCCCTTCTGCAACAGGAAAGTAAATAACGGGGAATTTTGTTACAAATTGTGATAATATGTAGGAAGATCAAGTCTTGCTTATTTCGAGAATTAATATAATATTTTGAAAAAAGTCAATGGGCATGCATGCACTCAGGAAAGAAATTAGAAAGATGGAAGATGGAAAATAACAATGAGGGATTAAGAATAAAGTTTTGTTAATGTTGTTTTAGGGTTCGTATTTTGTTTATCAACTGCTATATACTGTGTCCATGTACATGTTTACAGCTTACAGAAACAGCATATGCTATTTCCAAAGTAAGTATCCTTATTTCTGAGTGTAGCGATAGGTTTTTTTCTTATCACACATCGGAAATTATACAGAATTGCGTACATAAAATTGCACTACCAAGATCCTGTTTAGGTGGCCTATCGGACCTTCAAAATAAAATGTATCATGACTGCATCATTTCGACATAACTAATGATAATATAGAGGCAAAAAGCGAAAGACAATCAGTTGATTTGTGATACTCCGTTTGAATATAAACAGGACGAAGTAAGGTATGGCGAGACTGGCACATCCAGCAGGAGGCGAACCTTTTATACCTATAAATATTATGATATATTTACAGATTATATAAAAAGGTCGAAGAATATACGGTCAGAATAGGGAATAAAAACTAGTGGTGCTACAGAGTGGCACAGACTTTCCCGTATTAGTTATCTATTTCCATGGGTCTTCGTTAGCTACTCGGAATTGTCACATACTCTTTCTTGCAGTTGCCAACTATCACCGCCAAAAGTACATTTTTGGTCATTTTCTTAATTTTTTTCTGTTTCCTATTGGTAGAACGAAAATATTAATTTTAAAAAATTAAAGAACACAAAAATTCTAGCCCTAAATGACAATTTTCTTTTAAAAATTGTGTGCGGTTTTAAAGAAAATTGCGTTTTAGCGCTACTAAAAATGCGAAATTTGCAGCTCATTTTCACAGAAAATTCTTGAGTTTTCAAAATACTTTATTTCAAGTTATGTGAAGCACATACACTCACAAAAATAATAATGTTAACAAATTGATAGTAATTCAAGTATTAAAGATGTGAGAGATCCTTTAAACATATTACAAATATGAAAATTTTGAAAAAACAAAAATTTTTCTCAAAATAAATTTTTACGTTATATTCAAGAGTGCCATTAGCACTATCCGATCGAAAAGTTTGAAGAATTTTTTTCGCCATTTATGAGAAAATGGCGTTTGAGCGTTTCTGAAAATGCGGAAATTCGAGCTAGTTTCAATATACTTTACTTGAAATTATTTATAGCACATGTACTCATCAATATAATAATGTAAACAATTCGCCGCTAATGTAAATATTAACAACGACATATCAAAAAAATTACATTTTTGCAATTTTTGAAGAAACAAAAAAAGTCTCTAAATAAACTTTACGTCATATTAAAGAGTGCAATTAGCACTATCCGATCGATAAGTTTGAAGAAATTTTTTTAGCCATTTATGAGAAAATGGCGTTTGAGCTTTTCTGAAAATGCAGAAATTTGAGGTAGTTTTCACAGAAAACGGTTTGTGTTTTCGAGAAACTTTACTAGACATTATTTAAAGCACATGTAACTCGTAAATATAATAATGTGAAAAAATCGCCGGTAATGTAAATATTATCGACGTGAGAAACATGTGAAAAAGTTTACATTTTTGTAATTTTTGAAAAAAACAACCTATAGAGCAATATGGCTTTTATGTCATCTGATAGAGTACATTTACCACTATCCCTACCAAAAGTTTAAAGAAAGAATTTGGAGCCGTTTTTGAGAAAATCTTGTTTTGTAAGTTTTTAAAATTGCACGAAGAACGCCTAAAATTTTGAAAAACATTTACATTACCTTTATGAAAGAACTCAATATGCAGAACAAATTTTATTTGAAGAAAAAATCTCTATTATCAATTTTGTCGTCCCAGAAAGACGCCGAAAAAATTTAAACTTTTGCAATTTTCAAAAATTCAGAGTTATCCGTGAAAATCTGACCTATGCAACCTTCATAAGTGTATTTTACTCTATTCTTACAAGAAATTTAAAGAAAAATTTGAACTGTTTTTGAGAAAATTTTGAAAATGTCGGGGGGGGCTTCATGTAAGAACCCCCAAATTTTACAGAATCTTTTTCAAAATCTCAAAGCTTCGACTAGAATCAGATCGACCGGGGAATATCCATTTTCGAAGAAACCGTACGTATGGTTTAGGCGCTAGCAGTGTTCACACACGGACAGACAGACGGACAGACGGACGTTTCCTTTCAATTGGTTTTTTGGTAACAAGGACCTAGAAAATAGGGTTTCTGCCTACACCACGTGTTGGGGATTTTTTTCTTAATTTAGCAACTCGTTTTATCCACCTTTTCGTTTTCACGGCCCGGCAATGAACTTTTTTTCCGCCGAAAATTGGCCATTTTTTCGCGCAGCATAACATAACTTTCCCTAAACTACGTATATCACTCCATGTATACGTACGTATACGGAAATGTAAAAAGGACTAGTGTGTGAGTGTGTGTGTGTGTGTATATATATATATATATATATATATATATATATATATATATATATATATTCTAGCTGACCCGGCAAACAAAATAAACTGGATGGTTTGCCCACTCGAGAACATGCCACGTATAACTGACCGTGTGAAAAACATGGTGCGCTAAAAAATAAGCCACAAACAGACATCGTTTGGTCTTGAGACTTATTGATAGTCATCGCAAATGCCAATCTTAACGGAAATTGAAGACGTTTAAATTGAATTGGCACATCTGTGGGTATAATAGGGATCCGTGGCAGTAATATAATATCACCTCGAAATTTGCCATTTAAAATGATGGCTTCGACGTTTATCATTACAGCCCTGTAAATTAATCATACATTATTTAAAAATTACACCGAATTAGAAAAATGATAATTGTAAAATTACGATTAGCGCCTAAACAATAAAAATAATGGCCGAAATTGTAGTGAGTGAGAAACGGCTTATTGTGTGAGAGATCTCATCCCTACTCCGTGCTGCTTATTGGGTCAGAAGCAATGTTGCCAGATGTGAAACTTCCGATTGCGAAGTTTTAAGTTCGAAAATGCGGATTTCTTCTAATAAATGAAGATTTACTAATATAATTTAAAAATAGGGGAAACGTCAATAATACATATATCAACATAGAATTCGGTTTTATTAATTAAATAAATGCGATATTGGCTCACTATATTTGTTCTATGTTTGTTTCTCACTATATATAGTGTTCTTGATTCACCCAAGAAGTTAAAAATATAAAATATCAGTATTTTTGTTATAAATTTACATTCAATTTATTTTTAATCTCAGTTTAATACGAAGCCGAGTAACGTGATTACAACATTTTTAATTTAAATATCCCGCGAAATGCATCATTTCTACGGCTTGAATAAACGCAGTAAGAATCTGAACGACGATCCGTATTCTTATTTGGTGTTTTCGAAAACGAGTAACCAACATATTGTCACCTATTTGTCCTCTGAATCTCTAACAGTAAGACAATAAAGGACGGAGTTCATGACAACGCCTTGGTGCTTGGTCATCAATTTTCGAATAGGGCGATTGGATAAAGCCCTAATGATTGGTAGATGATTGGTGTTTTATTGCTTTCTACTTTAATCGAATAGAGAGAGAGACAACATTTTGAACATTCAAACTTTGTCAACCATAGTTAGTGAGACATCTAACGATCGTTGTAATAACTGAGAAAATGAAAATAGTACATTATGAAACGATGATGTAATGATGGGTATTAATACACGAGTATCGTAAACTTCACACGAGTGTATTAATACCCATTACATCGAGTTTCATACGGTACTTTTTTCTACGACTTATGGTAACTTTTATAAGTTAAACTTCTCCACTGAATCGTTTCCTGGCAGTCAACATGCAAGATTCAGCCAAGGCCACCTAGCGGACACATCACTACCCGCAGGTGGCTGTGCTTTACCAGAGCGCCGGCGAGGGACTACAAAAGTTGCGGCAATAATATTCCGACCTCCGTATTTTCGCATTTGCTCTCATTTCTGGAAACGTCAACACCATCAGAAAGAACCACCATTCACTAAATATTTTAAACTAAATAATTGGCCGGTTTTTTAAGGACAACCACACAGAAGCAGCAAATAACACAAAATGACTTGCGTTCAGATCTTAACCTCACTGAAAGTTCTCTTCAATGACTACCACTGCACTAGTCAAATAGGATAAAAGTGAAATGACGATCCAAGTTATTTTTAATAATATTTAACGTAAAAATTACTACTAATAAAATAAAATTAAAACTGAGAAGCTTAATATAATATTAAATGCAATTTTAATATACACACTCGAACGAAACATTTACTGCAACAATTCTCAACGATTAATGAAGTGACAATACTTGATTTGTCAGCGTCTCTGTGATTGGCCAAGAACCTGTATCATAATGAAATCTGTATCGAGAATGACCATCATTATGCAACTGGTTGCAGCCATCCAAAGACAGCGTTATACAATGGGAGTAGAAGAAAATGTATTTTAAACCACTATCATGGAAATGCAGATATTTTTGGCATCCTCATCACTGAATGCGGATTAGGTGTTAATAATGCGGTATAAAATGCGGAAATGCGTTACATCTGGCAACACTGGTCCGAAGTGACGCCGGTAGACGCCTTGCGGGGATACTGATCAAGTGATAATTTTATCATTACATCATGTAAATCAATTAGGGTTGTCTATACCTATTGTTGCACTAAATGGCAGTAAAAGCGAAAATTTATATATTAAAAGACGGCAGGAGCAAATAATTAACGATAATAAATAAATCTTCTCTAAAGAACTATCATTTAAAAAATTGTTATAAAATGCATGTACACATTTTTAACTGTTCAACAATGTATCTGTTCCCCATTTTGTACATTCGAGAATTTAATATCAACTTCCGAAGGCTAACTAAACATTAATTAACAAAGGCTAATTAAACAACTCGCAGCAACAAACATCACAAATTATTAAAACAAAGTTCCTTGTTATATCTCTCCATAGTCAAATAGTAATTGTTGTGCTTTTTTCCCTGCTAATTAGTGTGTTAATGTTAATATATTAGTCTCTAATATGCTTAAGACTCCTCAAACCTAATTCAACAATGTATCGCGGAGACAAACATGTTTCTAGTTGAGCCCGACAGACGTTGTTCTGCCCCTATATCTCTCTTTCTCCTTCTCTCTCTCTCTTTCCCCGTCTCTAGTCTTTCTCCTTCACTCTCGTCTCTCTCTTTCTCCGTCTCTGTCTTCTCGTCTCTCTCTCTCTTCCTCGTCTCTCTCTCTGTTTCTGCGTCCTCTCCGTGTTATTCACATTTAATAGCAGATTCCTGCACATCCCTGAGCAGGTGCGTAATATGGAGAAACACCGTGTAGCGGGTGAAATACCGCAGTCGTGAAATACCTACCGTGTGTAACGGGTTGCCTAAAACGTTTAGTGCGAAAAATTAAAAAAAATTGGGGTGGACCATCCTTATCGCTAAGGGGGATAAAAATAGATAACAACCTACTTTCAGACCTACTGAATATAGATATAATTTCATCAAAATCTGCCCAGCCGTTTCGGAGGAGTATGGTAACTAAAACTGTGACACGAGAATTGTATATATAAGATGGAACGCTCCCCAAATTAATAACTAATTTAATAGAAGTAGGTATATATTTCTGACCAAACCGTCCTCTTCCGCTACCATTGATTATTTATATATTGAAATACTAATAATGTTAGGGGTAGTGCGGTGAAGATAAAAATTTTATTGAGCAGGTTAGATAGGCCGCCTATACAGGATCATGGCGGTGCAATATTTACGCATGTAATTATTGATTATTTATCTGTAATCTATTTATTGGGATCGGGAATTCTCCTCGCTATTACAGAAAATAATAATACTTTCTTCTGTAGAATAACATCTGCTATCTATATTCCGCAAGGACCTACATTAATACAAACATCTCAGTTGATAAAAAAATCCAAATCACTCATTGTTACTTTTGCAACTTATTCTTTTTAATTCTCTTCCTGAATGCATGCATGGCCACTGAGTTCTTTCAAATATTAAATTAATTCATAAAATTAAATAAGACTTGAACTTCCTACATTATTTCAATTTAAACGGAATTCCCCATTATTTACTTTTCTATTGCTGCCCTTGACCGTCGTTCCCAATTCGTTCCATCTTCATCTTGCTGTTTAATCCACACACAAGTGTCTGTTTTATACGCGCACTCATATTTTCATATGTACTTCCGAAATCCCCAGATAATTCTCATTTAAAAAGTCGTTATTTATCTAGAACACTTCCATTCACGTTCACAACTATCGCGTTAAAATATTAAGTTAAGATTTTGATCCTCACTTAGCAACACTCAGCATCACCATTCCCCCATCCGATCGTCATCGAGTCCAAGCATCGTCTGCTACATTGTTCATCTTTCCCGCTCTGCATTTGTCACAGAGTCTTGCGCGAACTTGTACCCAAATGCGTTTCGTCTTGCTTCAGACGCATGTCATTCGATTAGTCGAACACTATCCATTTTTCTGAATGGTCATAATTATTTTAGGAATTTATTTCCCCCTCCCCACGGAATTTACTCACGTATCCTTTCGTTAATTCAAATTATCCTAACAAATTATCACAATATATATAATATGTTTGAATAAGTATTCCTGAGGTACTGGAACACCGTTCTGTCACGTTCCATCTGAAATCAAGTCCTTTGTATAAGTATGTCCTTCAATTATTTTGAAATTTATTCTGAGGCCCTTCATTGACCCCTCACCTCTCTCATTTTTGTTTTCCTGGTACCTGAATGGCATTGGTATATGATAGTTAAATTCACTATTCATTTCCAGTGCTTAATATTTCTCACCAAGAGGCGATGAAGATACTTTCACCTAGTAGAAAAATGTTACATTTACATCAGTTTCAGAATTATAGGCAATTTGTGAAACCAGAGCTCGTTTGTATAAATCTTTGGAATTTTTAGGATTATGGAGTTTGCACGAAGTAGAATGTATCCCTATTAACTCTGACTTCTCTCTCAATATGAAACAATTAAAATTACAGTTCACGGGGTCGATGCTTCATTGAAATAAACGGTTTTAACTTACAAATATGCCAAACTACAATAGCTTCACTAGATTAACTGAAAGCTCCATAGTTTCATGAACCACATTGGAATCGTCATTCTAGGATGTAAACGATAACATGTTGAAAGAGTTTTCATGTAATCGGATCACATTTATGCTAACATGACGCATATTAATGCTATTATAGATCAGCAATGGCCCAAAAATATTCAGCTGTTGTATTGTGTGTATTTTAATGTACTTGGTGTGTATCGTCATGTTGTGGATATAGAAAATAGGAACAGAATTCATTGTTATAGGACAAAGGAGATAGTGATTGATGAGAAGACTGAGTTTTGTGAAAGAAGGAGGGAGAACCACGGAAAAGAAGGAAATGAAAGGTTGATTTTAAGAAACAACTGATATTATAAATGTAGTAAAATGTAGATCTATGTTCTAGACAACAGTATAGATTAATGATAAATAAATAGAGATAAATGATCAAAATCATTATTCATGTTGACAATTCACTAATTTCATCAGCAGTTTTTGTTTTTTTTTACTGCCGTAAAGTATGATTAACAAATACCAACCTAGATAAAAAATGTGTGTGAAAAGAAACCAATGTGATATGCAAAAACTGATTTGGCAAATCTGTTGCCACCTGCTATCGAGTAACTGTAAAGCTCCAGAACCAGCAAAGTCTACTGGCTCCGTTAATAGCTATTTCCATTATCGATGAAAAAAATAGTTTATAGACTCCATGCCAAGAAATAGGATTTGTGATTTACTGCTTTATGAGTAAGACATGTCTCCATACGAGTGTAGCTCAACAAGTACAAAATGTGTTTGATTAAGATTCTCTTGAATTTGTTTACCCAATGCTTTTTGCTACATAGTAGATGAAATATACTGCGATTTTTGTAGGAAGAGCTCTCAAGGCCACTCAAATCCCATCTTCGCGATGGAATATGTCACGGCATTTCGTGTCATTCACAGTCGTTCCGCTAGATTTCGCACGATCGCGACCGTATGAAGCAGTGCTTGCGATCATGCGACTTCTACCGGCAAGACCGAGAAAAGACGCCAAATGCCGTGACATATTCCATCGCGAAGATGGGATTTGAGTGGCCTTGAGAGCTCTTCTTACAAAAATCGCAGTATAGGTTTCCTTTTACTCGCACCATAGTATGTAACATTGCTCTTTATGAACAAAAAACGCTCGAATGAAGGAGTTTTCCACTTAACTCATATTTTCACTGCTCTGTGTCTGAGTTAAAAACAAATTAAGCAATAATTCAGAACATCTCAATCTCAGAGCCTTCAGCGATTTCACAGATCTAAATATTAGAAAAATATAAGCAAGAGATATTAATAAGTCCAAAACATTAATCACAGACTTACTTGGCTATCCGGAAGACGACGCGTCCAAGGCACAGGTGCCAACGTTTCGGCCGCCATTCTGCGACCTTCATCAGGGCGCAGTAATGCGCGGAGATGGACTGCGCACGAGTTTATATAGTTCCTCTCCTCCTGACTGCCAGTTAGCCGGATGATCAGCCAATGCGGAGAGAGCGCAACGACCCGTGCATTATTACGACCTGATGAAGGGCTCAAAATGGCGGCCGAAACGTCGGCACCTGTGCCTTGGACATGGTGTCTCCCAGATAGCAAAGTAAGTACTGACTCCGGCCGCGGAAGCCTACACTCTCAATCACAGACGTAGGCATTTTTACTTGTATACTGACGATATATTGAAGTCCGTGCAAATTATTTGTAGAAGTAACTTAATTACCGGCAAAAGTTAATAGATTTGAAAAACTTCTTTAATATAAAAATTACAGTAAAATAATTAACAATATAATTATAATAATTATTATAATCACATATACTTTTGCTGCTGAACCCTAAATTGATCAGAATATGTTAAAGTTTACAATATTTAATAATAATTGAAGATTGAATTGATGATTTAAAAACTATATAATTAAGCAAAGTAATAAAAACAAAGATAATCAATGAAACAAAAATGAAACGTTGAAATTGATTTTTCAAACCCATATTTTGTTTTCATTCATTTATCGATCAAAAGCAGTAAAAAAGTATGTGAGAATATGGGAAAGAAGTAGTACACTCTCGCCTAAATCTTGAAGTGTGAAACAAAGAAAAATTAACTCTTTTGTATCACATACTAATTGTCTAATAAGTGATTTGAAATGAAACCTGGGAGGGCAAAATTATTTTCCCATGCAGGTGAATAATTAATTATTGAGGAAACTAGAGGGAAAAATCTTCTTGGGAGGTCTAGCAAATGAAAGAAAATAACACAACACGCTGTAAATGTTACTGTCAACTTTGTTTATTGCGATTTTTTTAATCAATTTCGCACCACTTTCTGGATATAATTCTGGAATTTTATTTTTTAAAACTCTGAGGAAACCATCTCCGTGACCTACTTTTAAGAAAGGAAATGGTGGAAAATGTTGTAAACACCACAAACACCTCCAGCGTAATTGCCATCTTTCTTCCTCTCTCACGTGCTTTGCTTGCATCTACGCATCCGGTTTCCGGATGATAAGCGCAATCTTCAACTATTAATCCTGCCTCCCAAGGTGGCCAACTCGTAAAAGAGCAAAATGCAACTTCTAATTTGATTAGCAGTTAGTCCGAAGCGTATGGTACATAAAAGGCTTATGCTAAATAGAACGTACTCGGGTTAAATGGATGTGCTTGAGAGTGTTATTTTTAAGTTCACTGCGCTGTTGACGAATGGTAAATGGATGTATTTTTTAAAGTTAACGTGACAGTGACCATAAGTAACCCTAATACAGGTCACATGACCGGAAGTGGATTAATTGAAGACAGAAATAGGAAGTTTGGAATGGGTATGAATAAACACTTGATACTCGTGTAACGCACTATAAACTATTTAATTTGATTCTAAACTGCTTTACAACTGAAAATACTTAGTATATGGCAGAACAATGATAGCAAAGGAAATATTAATAGCCAAGTAAATCCCTGGTACTTAGAACTGAAAAATACTGACTGAGCAAAGTAATGTGTTCTTTAATTGAGGAGCGTTCATGCAAAAACAAATATGTGAAAAAAAATTGAGTTAGCATTGCAGTAATCTTTACTGCATTTTCTTCCATCATTACATGACCTTCAGCTGCATCTAGTATCTTGATGTGGAGCTGCAGAAGCAAATATATCCCTAATAATTTTACTTGTAAACATAGCAGGTTCACGCAAAATTCAATATGTCAACAACGTTGATGAAAGCGCTACAGAATATATCCATGTAATCAATAAGATGCCAAGATTAACGATCACATGAGTGCTCATTTCGCTTGGTTCATTCCGTCTGAGAAGTCTTCACAACAGCATCCTATTCTATTTATTAGAAGATTGGGATCTCAAGGATACATCGTTCAGTAGTATGTGCAAGAACGTACAGAATATCAGAAATGTGAAGTGAACCGTTATTCAGAAAACAATGATCGAGATGAAGATTCATAGGTCAAAGTAATTGCACAGAAATATTTTAGATTTGATGAAGTTTCTTCTTTGACCCTTGGAAACGTTTTTCATTAACAAATATGGTACAATTTAGTCATCTGCAGGTGTCACCTGAAAGGGGTATTCCATTGGAAAAGAAATCTAATGTAAGCAGATCTATTGACTGAAAATTTAGGAAATAAATGAAGAGAATTATTCAGATACTCCTGGCCTTGAATGGTATTTCTTTGTTCTTAATGGATCGATTGTTAAAAATCCATCTGTAATGGATAACCAAAAACTGAAAGATAATTATAATTGTTTAGAAGATGATCATGACCGGCACACATAGATTTTAATTTCATTTTAGTTTTTTATAATTTCTTAAGAGAGCAAAAATAGCTACAATATCTGCAGAAATTGTAGTAGTAGCTTTGTCTATTTGAAAATATAAAATATTTGCATACAAACTGCAGGAAAATAAATTATCCCAATCAAATGTGTTGATATTAGTAGCCTTATTGTATGCAAAGCAAACATGTTCCCAGGTGTTTCGCACAAAAGCAAACATTTCCAAAATTTCCAAGCAAAAGCAAGCATGTTCAAATTTTAAATAGAAATATTGTGATACTTATAAGTAGGGGCCCGGATAATTATGTACCAAAAATTGGGAAAATATGTACATATATATGTATTATAATATACAGAAATATGTACTCAAAAGTATGAAATATGTAACATTAAGTATCATTATAACAATTATTTTTTATTAAAACACCTTTATCTTAGTATATATTGCTCTTTGTATTTAATATAAAAACCAAAATTAAACATTATAGTTCTCATAATCCTATTATTTTCAACGATCTCCGAATTAATAAAAAACATATATCGTCTCCGATATTATTTTAGTAGCATACCTTCCCTTTGCGGCTCTAATACGCAACCAATCTTTATAAATGAGGTCTCTAAAGGAAGGTAAAGTAAGATCAAGGAGACGTGACGAATTGCATTTTGACTGAAAAATATGAAGGATTTGTTTAAAAACGCATCTAAACATTTATGTCAAATACACTTTCTATTCTTCTCCGTTTTCTGGATCCTGTGTCACAGAATTGTCCCCTCATTTCACTGCCCTAATAGCACAAATTGTTACGAATCCTGGGTTTTTCTCCAGAACGGAAGACATCTTTTTCTTCACTGGATCCCCCTATTGACCCTCGAATGATAAATGAACAGATTTTAAAGAAGCAACTGCTAATTGGGTAATTTCAAAATTACCAGAAAGTTTCAAGGAACATGTTTACAAAAATTTAATTGTATTGCTTACTGAAAAATGGGGCAATATAGTTGTTCAGCTTTTGAGTCTCAAACAATTGCTTCGATATGCTTATAGATGCTGCAGCTTCAGAATCAAATTGATGTGTAACTTATATTACAAAATCAAAATTGTGAGTATTGTAGCTCATAGCGTCAATCCAGGTGCCCCATCTCGTTAATTCCTTTTTTGTATTGGAAATCAATGCGTCAACTTTATCAAACTGAGATCTAATCAGTTCTGCAAACACAACGCATGCACAAGATAGGTTAGAAGTAGTAATTTTGCAACAATATCTGCATATGCTGCCTTGCACATGTACGGCGCTGCACTAGTACCGGAAGGAAGACATTATTTTTTAATTCATTAGGCCACAAAAATCCCGTTGTATCGTTAAACAGTTTTGTAATAGTTTGATGGTTGCATTTGGGTAACACTTCACAAGTTAACAAAATAAGACTTAAACTTTTAAACGTTCATTAAATCTATCACAACCTTGCCATTATGATTTCCTTTCACATCAGTTCCACGGCGAGATTTTATTTCAGATTTTCGGTCCAAAGAGATAATTTACGAACAACGGTAGAGGGATGCATGTAAAAATCAGGGAAAGAAAAATGTCAATGGCCCTTCTTGAACTGGTGCGTGTAGTTTCTGGTGAAGGGTATCAAGGTCAAAGGAGACCTTTAAAATACGCGAAGTGGGTGCGCGATATTGCCTGCTAAAGATATCATTTTTACAAATCAAACTTCCTTTCTGTTCTCTGCAATACTCGCGCTGAAAACTAACAGAACAGAACCTATGGATTGCATCGTCGCCTTCCCCTTTTACTTCCAATACCGTTGTAATTTATGGATACACTCATTTCAGCGCGTAATAATAACTTCATTTTAGAGAGGAGGCTACAGAAATAAAAAGGTTTGACAATGCTGAATTGTTTGTTTGGATGTATACTCATCAAAACCAGAAATAAAAAATAAAGAATTATATTTTTTAAATGTAGGATAATGGAAAAATCTAGTAATATGTAAAAATATGTTCATTTGTGTAAAATATGTAAATATATGTAATTTCGGGCAAAATATGTAAATATATGTACTAAAAACTCAACGTTTTTGGCTACTAATCGACGTAAAACTTGAATATATTGTTGATTCGACTTGATAGCGTTACTTTAGGAAAATATGTAATTACATAATTATCCGGGCCGTACTTATAAGTAACTCATTTGGTAGCAGTATACGAAGACTATAGTAACAATACTGATAAGTGGTACAGCATATTAATTTGAAATGATAACTTGTCAACAATAAGTTTTTCGCTGTTTCTGAAAAATCTGATTTGATGGACGTTATTTGCGTGAACGCTCCTCAATTATCATTGAGCAATTTTCTTATTGAAATAGAGATAGAGCAGGTTAAATGCTCCAGATGACTAAATCGACCAACAGTTCTCATCGTTATCACATCCTACCTGCATTCGGCCAGAGCCATCCTACCTGCACTCTCATCCGTCTCCGTCATCAGAGGTCGTGGGCGTCGCCTCCAGCCAAGAGTCCCTAGATAAAGAGAGTAGCGCAACCGCCGCCATTTAATATCGTCTCATCCGATAACCCCATCAAACAGAATTCAGAAGTTGAACAGAAAGTATAACAATTGGTGACGTAATGGAGATTTTTAAGAATATTAATATTGATTTGAGATAGATTCATGGTTCTCAACAGCAAGACTACCACACATTTCCAATTTTCTTGACAACTGGATATAAAATGGGGGATCGGTGGAACAATGGAATGCGCTACTCTCTGTATCTAGGGACTCTACTCCAGCCGACGCACGCTCCTCAGCCAGGCAGCGCTCGAGGGTGCATGGTCTCGCAAACGCAATCAGGCGCCGAAACTACCTCAGAGCTCCGGGGGCGACAGGAATACATCTGCACCTCCTTCCTCCTTCCATCCTGTCACCGAGGGCTCCTTAGGCTCATGATCTCTGTTCGCACAAGCGTAGTCATCCTCTACGTGGGCGCTTCTCCGTTGCCTCATGATGGGGGACCGTCACTTCATCACATGACTCATTAGACGCAAATATCTAGTTCGTGTTTTATACAGAGTTATTCGATGAACAACGACCAAATATATGGAGTCGATACAGGACCGTGAGAAAAATATCAAGAAACCGTGGTGCCGTGGACCGACAACGTGACCAAAAACATTACAACCAGATGAACAAATTAGTATTTATTGATTTGTGGGGCGTCGTATGTTTATATCATTAATGCCGTAAGTGTAGTGAGTGTTACAACCTACGAGATAGCGGTGTTCGCTGGGATTAACAGCATTTCAATTTGATGACCGTAATATCAAGAATTCATTTTCGACCAAAAACTTTAATAAACAAATCACAAAAAAAATACATTTACTGTAAATTTATAAGTACTGTAGTAGGCTATTTGAAAAATCAGAAAACGATTTATATTTCATCAATAGTTGTAAATTCGCAGTTATTTATAATAAATAATACTATGATATTAAATCTTCCTTTCCGTTTCCGCGTTAAGCATGTTTCCGGCTTATCCAATGTACTTTGCATTGGAAAATAGTACGTTCTCTGAGTTATTTTTCCGGAGAAGGCAATTTTCCGCCTTATCCATGTTCTGCTTTAGACAGGTTTTACTGTAATTCGACATGGTGAGTTGGGAACTGAATCCGAAAATCTCTGACACGTCAAACTATAAAGTTTGACGAACTTGGGCGGCACTATGGGAATGCGAGTTGTGTTCCTGTGACTTTCGATAATCCATCTCCACGTTTTTATATGAAGAAACTGGCACACGCATATGGTTTGCCAATTTGTCAATAGTCCCCCATATATTATTGAGATTCACGGCACACAATTTCTCAGTGTTGGGAATAGTAGTGGATGAGATTGGCTGTGTTCCTCTATTCGCATCCTGCATTCTCGTTCGACTCCTTTGGAATGGTTCAATCCACTGGTGCTTTTCGTCTACGAAACACTTTGCACCTACATTTTGCTGAAATACGTTTAAAGATTTCAGCTTTTCCTACATATATTTAGATCACAAAAAACGGGTTTCGTAAGCCTGGCCATTTTTATGCAAACGGAGAGTAGTGGAGCCATGTTTGTCACAAAACTCAAGCGAACATTAGGCGATACAGTTAAAACTTACCACAAGTAAGTGAAAGATGTCATATTAAGGTTGGAAAGGGCACAAAGCTGTACTGTGTAGCTAAAGACAATTGTGCAGATACTTATTTTTCTAACACCGTATGTATGTATACTATATCATATGGCATGCTCTCTTTTGATTTTGTAATATATTTATTTTTTGAAACAATAGTCCCTTGTGGTCCTGATGAAATTTTAATATGCTTTGCACTTTATTTCAGGATCTGTAGTAGTTTACTCTTAGCGTATTATTTACTTATCAGACTTATAAAGTGTGGTAGTGATGGTGGAAGTGACTTATTTCAAAGAGTGGAAAGCAATCAAAAGGATTTGCATCTATTCTTAAAAAAAGTTTTTTCGAGTTTCCTTGTTATGTGAGATTTTGCAATGACGAACAGAAGTTAAAAATAAGGTCCATGTCCAATAAATATGTGAAGAGAATAAAATTTTTCTCATTTTATTACAAACTTTTAAATAATTTACCTTTTTCTGTAGAATAGACTGTAGCGTAATGAAATAGATGAACATTACAGTAATTGTTAAAATATATTATGAGCAGTACTACAACTATTACAGAATAAAATATAGTACCTATTCTAATACATTCACAGTTATATCACAGAAACATTTTGTCATCGGTTAGCACCACATTAACATTTACCAACATCCAAACAATGAACCATGGAGCATTGTAGAAATTGTCCTATCATTAAACATTTGCAAAATAAGTTGGATCGACATCATCTCAAAAGTAAAATACCCCTATAGGAAGCATAGAAGTTAAAAGTCAACATTTACATCTTTGCTGATTGTGTGTTAATACTTTATCGTCTTTAATTAATATCGTTTATCGTGAGAATTCATGATAATGATCTATACCCTGTTTGGAAATAATTACATCTAGTAAGTCGTTGATAGATTTTTAAATTCAAGCATTTGATATACATTTTGTTTGAAAGATATCTCTAGATAAAATCTACTTTCGTTGAAACGTATGGATTGCGTTTCTATGTTGTAAGACATATTTTTCCCCTCTATTTCATTTATTTGATTTGTCTGCAATGAAATGCCTGAAGGAAAAATAGAACGAAATAATAAATAGAGAATGAACACGTTATATTAATCTCATTTTGTAAATTGAAATCGTTTCGTTAGCTCTGTAAAAATTATTTTAGTTATATGATTTTTGCATTAAATCTTTAAATGTTTTGTATTTTCAAATTCATTAATGTATTTCTATTCAAAATGAATGACATTAGAAAGAAAAAACGGAGCCTGTCATGAAAAATATATTCTTCAGGAAAGGAATTTGGAAGAGATTAAAGCAACTTCGATTATGTGCAACATTCAGCGTGAAACATGAATTATTAAACGCCTCATGCTACAGATATGTCAACGCAACGTTCTGGGAAATGCATATTGCTGCTTCCGTGAACGCGATCACGCACCTACTTTGGGCGCCATTTTGTATCACCAACATCTGAGTTGAGAGGTAAGTAGCTACTAAATACTTCTAGGAAATGTCTCCCATCTCTTGAGTACGTCACTGAAAATGACTTCCGTCCTTGATACCCATTGGCTCTAATACGTTTTTAACTTCCCTTTAGATACTCCTACGCTTCTAGTTTGCAAGTACCCCCGACCATCTTCAAACGTATTTTTGTTATCAACCGTTATTTTTGATTTGACTGATGTTTGCAACGTTTTTTCCTGCTCTCTACAATAACGAAAATAGGCGACACAGCTTACGCTACCAAAATGTACAGCACTGCGGTAAACGCCTATCGGCTCGCCAATCTCCTATGCTATCGTTTATCTTGCTCAATAACATTCGAATTTCCACGACAGACTTTCAATTCCTCCACGAAACAATTTCTAACAGAATTCAAGAAGGAGTTTTGTTCTACGGTTAACAGTTTCTTGCTGGCGACCACTATTCCGTGACGAAACAATTTCTGACGAAACTGAAGAAAGAGTTTTGTTCTATGGTCACCAGGTTCTTGCTGGGGACCACCATTTTGCCACGAAACAATTTCTGATGGGAGTAAAGAAAGAGTTTCGTTCTATGGTCATCAGGTTCTTGCTGGGGACCATCATTTCGCCACGAAACAATTTCTGATGGAAGTGAAGAAAGAGTTTCGTTCTATGGTCACCAGGTTATTGCTTGGGACCACCATTTCGCCACGAAACAATTTCTGACGGAAGTGAAGAAAGAGTTTTGTTCCCAGTTTCTTGCCGGGGGGCGGAGGTCTACGCGAGCTCGAAGGGGCGCCTGCCCGCGGGCGGGGCGGCGTCTGGAAGCTCGGTGACGAGCGCGAGGCCGCCGTTGGCCGCGGGGGCGACGCGGGGGGCGACGACGGCCGCGGGGGCGATCGCGAGGGCCGGGGTGCAGTCGCCCTGCAACGACGGCAGCCGCTTCTTGCCGGCGGCGGCGGCGGCGAAGTAGTGCGCGGAGGGCAGCACGCTGACCGTGGTGAAGGACGTGCTGGAGTAGCAGGAGCCGCGCGGGTGGCTGTGCCGGGCTTTGCCCGCGTAGCGCCCGTTGCTCATCAAGATGCCGTTGCCGAGACGGTCGCGGCCCGGCAGGCGCAGCCGGCGCACCAGCTGGCCCGGGAACGCGAGGTGGCTCCACTTCTTGGACAGTTCGGCGCGCACCTCGCCGTTCAGGAAGCAGTACAGGAGGGCGACGAAGAAGCCCTGGGGCACAGGGGGAGATTTGCGTTTCCGGACGCGGCAACTGCTAAGGTCAGTAGTCCCGAAAGTGTAGTGCGTTAATCATGCACTAGACGGCAGATAGCGGTGATCTTTCCCAGATAGATGAGATTCGGCGCCGACTTAAAAATCGGCCTGCCGAGTTTTTCTTAACAAGGTATCTCCTACCAGCGGGTCACCCATCGGGGTACCGCCCCAACTGGGACAAGCTCTAAGTTCCCAACATACTTCCCGAAATGTGCGGCAGTGCAGTGGAGTGCAGTGCAGCCCTTGTGTGTAAGCAAGGGGTGAGGCTAGGGCAAGCAAGCGGAAGGAAAGATCGCTCGTGGTCCTTGGCCCGTTTATTAGGGTACTGCTCTGGCATTCGCCTGGTACTGGTCAGAGAAACCCCGGGAACTACCGATCAGAGCAGCCGGTCGTTACAATTTTCGTCCAGAGAGCGGATTATTTAGACCCGGCTCTCTTGGAGGTGTCAAAAATCTTGCCACCGTCGGGGCTCGAACTCCAGACTATTCAGAGGCACAGGATTGGTATCAACTGATGCCCTGAGTCACGTAAGTCAGGGGTACTCATGGATTTAATGGATAGAGCCTTTGTCCGTAAAAAGGAATTCACGCACGAAAGAGTTCGGTTCTGTTCGGCTCGACTCGGCTAGAGATTCCGCATGACCCAATCGCTTGGCTGAGTCCACGAGCCAGGCTCGAGCTATGAGCCAAGCCATGCTCGCCTTTCAGAAGCCTCACCTCGACTCGACTCGGTTCGGCTCGGCTCGGCTCGGCTCGGCTCGGCTCGGCACGGTTCGTCTCGTCTCGTCTCGGCTCGGCTCGGCTCGGCTCGGCTCGACCGCGAGTTTGGCTCGGGCTGTGACCAGACGAAACGTGGTTGGCTTTGAGAAGGAGAGTTTTAGCAGTCGCTGTCTTTACGTTCTCCATCGTTCCCAGATAAGGTAAGCTTCCACGACTACCACAACCCCAAACCGTGACTCAGGCACCGTGTTACTTTGTAGGTGGAAGGTGAAATGTGGAAAATGAAAAGGTTCTCGGAAACATGGATCCCAGTCAAGCTACTAAACTGCACTCCCTGTGGTAATGCGTATATTATACATTCGTTGAAACATGTAGAAGCATCGTAATAACAAATACATGCCAAAAAATGCAAGTATTAAAAACACAATAATTTCATTACTGTAATATTATTATGATAATCATTTTTCCATATGAGAAATATAAGGAAAAAGTCAAAACAATCATTTTCTTTGTTAAGGCATGTTAGACAAATTTTATAAAGACATAAAAATCAAAATATTTACTAACGTCTAATACGTATGCTTCTCTTTCTTTTTTTAAAATTTATTTTCTTCCTGTTCGGCATAATATGCCTTTCAGGGTTTTTAATGTACAATCTTATAACACAGCATAATTTTTGGCCCTTTGGATAACCGTATTTGGGGAAGGCCACATGGCTACCTCGAAAAGCAAAGTCTGCAGAGCAGTAATTCAGATGAGATTGTTTTAAGTTTTATTAGCTTTTAAGTCAATCTCTTACGTTATTTAGCGTTTTTGGCAGCAGAAGTGGTAAAGGGGGGAGTAGATTCATTCTAATTTTTCGGTGGTTTAAGAGAATATTTGGGATATCGGGAGATAATGCGGTTTGGAATAGAAGCATTTTTGCCTAGATTAAATATTTGTGCACTTGTATAAGACGGAAGAAGGGTGAAAAATCTGTTGCTCATCTGTTGAATGTATTCATTGATAGGAGGAAGCTTCTCTTTCTGAGAGTGCCTGAACTAGAAGTAGTTTTATAGCTAGTGTCGCAAATTCCACCACTGCAGTTAAGTGAACCCTTGTGTGCCCGTTCAGCGACGCTGTAGTCAGAAGTAAAGAGCTTGTCCCAGCTCTCGAAATAAAACATTCACTATACTAACGGGACTAATGATAACAGCAGATGATGTTCCCAAAGACATCAATCAATAAGACACTCAATATTACTGAAAACCCATACATTATTATGTAATATAACTTGGAAATTTTTTAAAAAAAATTTCTCGACTGACCTTCATTACAATGGATTGTAGTTCTATTGAGATTATTGTTGCGGTAACATTTGTATCAAAACTTTCTCTTTCTTAGTTTGTAAATTTGGCTAAAGTTTGGAATGAGTGTGACAACACATCTTTTCGTTAGGACTATCTAAATTTGGTTTTGTTATCAGAAAATGGCAGGTGCATGCTTGATTGCAGGCTCATACTTACATTGAAAGAAGCAAACAGTTGATCGCAGAATAACCACACAATTTCAACGGTGCTATCTGTGCTTAGGTGAAGCCCTAGGAAAACCATATAATGGACGCCAAACAGAGGAACTAGTACTAGAGTGGACTTCGCCCATCGTCTGAAAAAAAAGCATTGCTAAACCTTATTATATCATAGAGAGCATGTTGATACAGTACGATCCATTTCACCTGCGTAAACTCTTTGCTTAACTCTAGATCCAAGGAAGGAGTTAACAAGACCACAGATGAGTGTTTGTTTTTATAATTTTTATTCTTTTAAGAAGTTAACATTGTTATTGTTTCTCGCGTGCGTTTTTGCTCAAAATATAAAGCAATTGATGACATTGTGTGTAATAAACTGAGTTACAGCAGCGTTTTTTGCTGGTAGTAAAAAAGATTTGGACTATTCATTCAAAAACAGCAATTAGAATACTTTTGGAAGTATTTATAGTATTTGAAGACTTGCTATAGCACACTTTAATAAATTTCTGTTACAAACATACATCGACTTCTTTTGATTATAAATTTTATGTTAAATAAATTTTAGTTAAAAGACTTTGTCAATATATCAATATCATCAAAAACATTAATACAATCAAAATTTAAGCGGTGAACTTCGGAGCACCTCCCTTTTCAGGAAGGCAAAGAATCATTTATACTTCAGAATTGGAAGGGTTAAGCATTTGATTACATATATTTCAGCAATGAATTACAGTGCTTAGTGTTTACTCAAGCCTTTAGTCTTAACAATTTTAGTTACCATTCAGTTGTGTCTGTTTCTCTTCCTCCTACTCCCGTATTTCTCCTATATCTCGCGTCTGAAACAGACACGTCATGTCCCCATCTCGTACCACGATGGAGACTGCGGGTCACCAATTACCGTAATGTATACATAATCCGCGTCAGACGAATCCCTTGTCCATCGCGCTTAGCTTGGATTACCAAGAGGGAGCATTGACCACACCAGTTGACAGCACTACTGCGACCATTTATACAATACTCAAACGTTGCGTGGTTGCTATTTAGTTTGCACTTTCACCGAAGACAATAAAATCACAATTACACCAACAAAGCGAATTACACTAGCAAAGAAGTCGTTCCTAAATAAAATAAATTTACTCACAAATATCAACTTAAGGAGACATTAGAAAGAAATATCTGAAAAATTATATCTAGAGTGTTCTATTATACGGATATGAAGAATAGACGCTTTTACAAACGGACAGGAGTCGTTTAGAAGCTTGTGAAATGTAGTTGTAGCGAAAACTACTGAAGGTTTCGTGGACTGAAAAATTTCAAATAATGCAATTTTAGAAAAAGTGAAGGAAAATAGATCCGTATTAAAAACCATTTGGAACAGGGAATCAAAATTTTTTTGAACCCATTTTTAGAAATAAACAATTCTTCAACACAATTTCGGACTGTAAAATAGTTGGAAAAAGAGGAAAACTGAGACCTAGAATGAAAAGTTTAGAACAACTCCAAACCGAATTACAATTCACAAACTATGAAGAGACGAAAAGGACACTGGAGGACAAAATGTTATGGCGGCAATGACAAGCCACATTTTGGCATTTAGGATGATGATGTTACATGGTGACATACTAGTCACTTGAGGGACAGACGCTGGGGAAATGGCCCACGATTAGCACGCACTTGCCATTCCCACGAACGTAAGCCTCTTACGCCACCCGAGCAAGCTGAGGAGAATAGAACAAGATTCATTGGAGAAGCACAGGAATTTGTTGGAGAGAAAGTCCTCCATGCAAAAAACTCAGGGCTAAACATAAAAACGATGAAACGGGATTCCAAACCTCAACACTCTTCTCTGAAACCGAATATATTCTGGTTTAGAAGTACCTGTTAATTTAGTACAGCTAAATCGACATATTCCATGATTATGCGTTTCACTGCGTTCCACGCTTTACGAGAAAAAAGAATAATTCTCTTGATATGCCAACGACAAACGACAAATTTTAAATTAGGTGCAGAAAAATGTTTGTGCTCCAAACGAACTGCATCTACAGCGCTCAGTTCTCGTGCCTTTCCAAATAAAAACGCGACATACAGCTGTGCTTAGTGAGAAGCCTAGCCTAGTGGAAGAACAAAATTGAACGAATAAAACTGTATTTAAAATATAATAAAAATAAAATAATAAATGTAATAAACAACACATTTTAATGTTACTGAATTTATAAGAAAAACGTCCGAGTGATATTTTTCTTCTCATTCAAGTTAGGAAACCGTTAATGTGGAGTTTAGGCAGGTAAAATGAATCACCTTGAATAAAAGTACTACTTACGAAACAAATTTAAAAGATAACAATACCTGTAAGTTTTCGTTTCCTCACTAAGAGATGATTTTAATTTGAGCAACAAGACTCGCACTATGTTTATGAATAGAATAAAATTCACCTGCAACAAGAGTACATATTTTAAATATTTATTAAGCACTTTACACACTATTAACATTTCATTTATTTTTCTCCTGGAGAATATGTTGTTTTGAGAATTTTCACGATTTCTCGTGAGATTTAGAGAGAAAATGAGAGTTAAATCGGAAAAGAGACCACTGTCCTTTGCAATTGAAAACCTTGGCAACCACCAACGAATCAATGTTCTGATATTATTTCTTTATTTTTAAAAGGCTAAATTATTTGGCAAACAACTCTTCTGGATGGATTTTTACGCAAATTGTTTTTAATATGCTTCTTTCTTAGATAAAACTAAAACAGTATCATGATGGGTTGCACAGGTAACTTAGCATATTCGTTTTATCTTGACTCTATTGAATGAATATTTCACGTAAAAAGAGTAAATAATTGAGTTCATACCACAATGGATGCGATGGTTGGTATCCTTATCAGAAGGAAAACTGTAGTGTTGTCGTTAGTTGTCCAGCACCATGTGTTTTCAAGAAGTGCTCTGCACAACGTCCATGGCAACACGAACATTGCCGGAAGGCCTGTACACGGAGCAATTAAATGTGTTACTCCACCCTAGTCCCTCAAAAATCACAGGAATAACCCGTATTTAGTTAACGTTATCCGAACGTTGAGAACACGAGAAAAAAATTTAACCAGAATTCAGTATATCATTCAACTGCTAATATTTTGAACTTAATATGATACTCTTTCTTAGGAATTGTAGTCGATATAGAGAACATAAAAAGCGATAAGGTGAAAAAAACGGTATGATGCAAAACAGACATTATTTTGAACCATTTTCGTGATTAAGTACATGATTCCTCCAACTTTCTTTTCCTTTAGAAGAAGGAACTTCAGTGAACTGCACATTACATTACATTTTGGTTAATAATCTACATTAAATTTTATCCATGGATAATCCATCTCTATTTAAAATATAATATTTCATAAATAATTGTAATACTCTTAATAAATACCCTATGTTAAATTGACCGTCTATACTATTGTGAATAATGAAATACTAGTACCTTTAACACGTAATCGTAGGCAAGTCAGTATCTGCAATTTTTCTCTAATTGTCTTGAGTTTGACTCTACGGCTTCATGTGCTCCCTAACCACTAGATGGGACCGTTATCTTTGCCTGTAGGAGGTTTGAACGTTATCTGATCAGCCTGTCTTGCGCTGTGGTATAAAGAAGGCTACAGCTCTCTCTGTTTGCACCAAAGAAGGAGAGTGATTCATAATCCGTTTTTTATGGTTTTAAGTTGTAACAGGGGTGGAAATCCATAACAGATTTTCAGCTCAATACGGGCACAATTTTTTGCCATAGAGAAGTGTTCGACAGATACCAAAAGAGTTTAAAAGTGGTGGAAAGAAAGAGGAAAAAACAGCTGTAACTGAAGGGGAAAGAAGCTACAGCTGCAACTGATCCCAATATTGAGCTATTGAGTGCATTTATCTTGAATAACAGACGAGTGACTGTTGATGAAATGCCAAACCATATGCACATTAGCCGTGGCTCTACATATGGGTTCCAAAACAACTCAATGAAGAGCACAAGCGCAATCGTGTGTTGGAGCATCCTGTGCACAGTCCCAATCTCGCCCTGCCGGATTCTGCTCCGATCAACAGTTCAAAGAAGTGGTGCATACGTGCCTTGCTGCACAATCAAAAACCTATTTTAAGAAGGTATCGAAAAGCTTAGGAGGAAAGAAAGGGTGACTATTTTAAACAATGATATTAACAAATATTGTGAATTCTTCCTTTAAAAAATATAAAAATTCATTGCAGATATTTATTGCCTTGCCCTCGTACTCTTTTGCCCTAATGATATGGAGAAGGAGAACCAAAATACACTCATGTATTTCTTTAAACTAATTGAAAAAGTATCAAAATTATCCAATGACGTTTGCATTGGCGTTATTGACTACATACTCTGAAATCATGCTGGCACATACCCCAGCCTAGGATGATGTACATGGTGATTGAACTAGAATCCGAGAAAAGAGCTAGAAATATCAGATTGTGCAAATAGAGTCCTTCCATCAGAATCCAAGAGTAGTTCGCCATGATGAAGTACTGCCAGAGACTGACAATTGTTCTGCATGGCCAATTAATCTGCAACAATAAATGTAATGTATACTTTTCATCATTCAAATATTCAACGGTTTAAAAAAATGAACAAATAAACATTCTTACACAGATAAGTCACATAGCAAGTAATTACGAATAACAATGTCTCAATGTAGAAAGGGTACGTTTACTCTTGTGACAAAGAATAGATTCTATAGTATCTATTATTATTGTGACGCGAGTGTAGTACGTGTATCAAGTGAATACACTATGAGTTATCACACAAGTTGAGGAGTAAATATCTCTTTACATCCGTAAGTTTTAAACTTTTTACTACAATAACATTTTAAAAATAAATAGGAATTGTAAAAGGAATTTTAATAATTTCAAATTTATTTTCACTATTTCAAATTATTTGTTATTGATTCTAACACTTCTATTCCAAACTACCAAAAAACGGTAGAATGACAGTTTGTAAATTAGATATTTTCTGATTTTCGCTTTATTTGAACAATTGTCAGTTTAAAATGTGTTGCACAAACAGATTTACCCCATTTTATCTGCAATTTTTTCTATTAACAAAGAATATATGATCCATTTTTCAATCAATAATGTTTTTGTCATTCCATTTCATTCATAGTTATCTCTTATTCCATTAGTACTAAAATGTTACGAGAAAAACTTAGCATAGACTACTGAAAAGTACTTGTTACGCTGTTATCATTGTTCAAAAGTGACTAAGGGTTTGCATAATTCATTTGCATCTTTGTAAACTGTGGTAAGAAAATGAGATGAAACCCAAAAATCAACAAAGAATAAAAGAATCAAAGAACAAAAATAACGAGACCGTACTGGAAATAAATAAAAACATGGTGTAATTAGTAATGAGAAGTTATTGAACATGGCCTTCACCAGATCAAAAAAGCAATATGTTTACATTATACTTTACACATTATTTTCCTTTCCGCTTACCTGGTGTTCAATGTTGAAGTAGCTGCCTTCCTCCCGCGTGAGCAGGTCGGTGGTCATCCCGAGACCCTGCACGAACAGCGAGTCCTTGAGCAGCGACATGAAGGCGCGCATGATGAACGACGCGAACAAGTGCATGTGCAGCACGTTGCGAGGACACCGCAGCTTCCTACAAAACCATCAAACACATCTCTCTTCCTTCCAAACGATAAGATAAATGGAGAGAAGGAGGTTGCAATTCCTATACGGAAAGACGCGAGCAGGTGCATGGGCAGCACGTTGCGTGGGCAGCGCAGCTTTCTACAAAACCATCAAACACATCTCTCTTTGTGAACAAACCATCAAACCAATATTGCAGTTTCCAAGCAAATGTAATAAAGAGGAGAAAGACACAAGATTGTGATCTTTCATAACGTTATCTGCCGTCTGTAGAATGGTATATTACTTGTGAAAGTTAAAACGTTCGGAAATTGACCTAAAAACAATTAGCATAAAGCTTCTCAATATATCCACTTCTATAGAATCTTATTTCACACTATATATTACTCAATAACATCACTACTGAATTACGAATCGCCTTCAGAAGAAATAAAAGAGTGGGCGAATGCATGTATAATAGACCAAACGTCAACAGCCATGAACCGTCCGTTCACTACCCGTTTCTCGTGACCCTCGCCGATGAAAAACCGACTAGCGTTGTCAGTTTAAGGTAGATGAACGAAGAAAACTGAACTGATTCCCTCCCTAACACCTTCTGAAAGACACAGACACTTCATCCTCGCCTGTTTAAATCAAGAGTACGTATAGAAGAGGTTTATTTTGTTTTTAATTATAAATTATTTAATCATTATGTTTAATGTGTGTTTTTGAAACTCACTGTGTTGATGAGTATGTGATTATGCGTGTGAGTTTAATCTTTAATTTAAAAATATATTTACATGAAAGATTAATATTTAGTTAGAAATCCTACAAATTAGCACAAAATATCCCATTTTCCACTCATAAAATTGTTTTATGAACATTATATTCCTTTATTATATAGTGAAACACTTTTTGTCTCACAATTTGTGATAAATATTGCCCCTGTTTACAGTTAAAACATCGCATAGCCTAATTGGCGAACCATTTAGTGAACACTTTCACTAAAAATGTTGGGAACTCCTATAAATTGTTTTTGTTTAAGAGTTACAACATGCAAAACTATTTCATTTTCAAATCTCCGATTATTCTTAAAAAGCTATACTATTCTTTTTCAACTAATTTATTTACAAATTTTAAAATTAAATATAAATTCCGCAAAAAAGATCAAATAGTGAAAAAGTTTATTTAAAATTTGGTTGATTTATATAAGTCACGTAAAAAATAATTACTGAATTTCAATTTTTAAAGAAAATAATAGGGTTAAAATCCCTATCAATATTTTAAGTGATTCCTTTTCGCCTCCCTAGTTGGCAGTTTCTATTATGAATAAAAAAAAACTTGTAAACTTTAGAAGATTGAAAGATGAAGGTAAGCTGTTAAACTAGTAACCGCGGTAAAAATACCGCATAAGTATACCAGAAATGTGTGCTTTACAAATTATATTTCATTTCATATGAGTAAAATAGGAGTGTGTGCAATTGAATTTTTAAAATATGCACTCTGTTGCATATGCAGGTAGGTTCAGGATCTCACATTCCAGCAAAAGGGGAACTTCAACTTCGGCGATATGACACTGACTACCCTTACGAAACTGAAGTTTTTAGTAATTAATGCTCCAGGAATCACTGAATATTCACTGACTCCATAAACATACATCAATGCCATAAACATACCTCATCCATAAACATACATCCAGTAATTCAAGTCTATGCAAAGACACTATGAAGATCTAGAAAGGCATAAAATTCAATCACCCAATTATCCTCTTGTAAATAATTAATTTTGTGTATTACTCACTTGACACTGGCGAGAATGAAGAACGCCACCAGCAACGACGCCAAAGACACGGAGTAACCAATCTCCGAGATGGTTTTGAGAGATCGTAAGAATGGCTGCAAAGACGTAATTTAGTGCAAATTAATTTTGATTTCACTACCAGAGGAAGGTAAGTCAAAATTAAAATATAAACTAGTGGTGTTTCCAAAGCACATACTTTCTCACACTGCTTCTACATGATCCTTAATGAACCTATTACACTACGTATTTTCCGTTCCGAGACCCGAAATCTGATCCTTAAAAGTTAACAAGCCGGCACTTATACCACTATTCCACATTAGAACGGCATGGGCCGAACAGAGCCATAAAAAGAATCTAACCGTGCCATAAAATGGTAAATGCATGATAGGAAAACAATTAATATGATAGATTTAGCAATAGAATTTATCCACTTTTTCGTTACCAGACCCTAGCTGTATGCATTTTTCTGGCAAAAATTCGCCGCACGACTACATAACTTTCTCTTCTTACAACGTATTCGTAAGGCGAAAAAGTAAAAAGTAAGTTTTAGATCAAAATGGATCGAGATATGGTTGTTTTATCGAGAAAAGGTTTTTAACATTTTTTTCACCCAAAGCGAAAACTTTTTCGAACGAAATTTCTCTTTTACCCATACATAACGTCCAGCAAGTTGCGCTTAAAAGGGAGTCGAAGCAGAGAATTTTTATAAAAAATATTCCGAAGAAAATGTCTCATTCGTTCGGACACAATAGACGAAAAACAAAAAAAATGTGAACTGACCGAGTTGGGATGCACATTACAGTAGGACTAATACGCCCGTGGTTCTAAATCACGCTCGACTTCCCAGCTGGCCGTCAGAATTGCAGTACCCTTCCTAAAAGCAAATTATGCTAGTGATATTGTGTCTAGAAAAGAGATGCTAGTAAACAGAGACAAGAGATGATTGTCTTATTAATTCAATATTGTTTATACAGTGATATCCATTTAATATTAACTAAAATAAAAATAATTCTTTATTAGCTACATATGTTCATTTTTATTTTGTATAAATAAAATAAGTTTTTATTTTGTCTATACAAAATAAAAATAAATATATGAAACATAAAAAAAAATTTGATGGTCGTTGATATGAAATGGATAGCACTGTATGAAAAAGAGCTCCTTGTCTTGTAAATACGCAAAACTGTTTGCTGATTTGCTGATAATCAGGCTGCATGGGAAAATGACAAAAAATCACTTACTGACATCTAAACTTCTGAGACCAAAACGCAAATGTGTTTTCTTCCACCTCTTTACTTGTTTCCATTATTCTTCTGATAAGTTCGAGTTCTGTAAATTTGACTGTTTGTAGTGCAGTACAACCTGCCTAAGATGGGACCTCTATAAGACAGAAACCTGTCATTCCGGACAAAAAATCACAGAACAAAACAATTTTACACGTGAAAATGACCCGTATAACCCGTAAACCTGTCTAACGTGGAAACGGAAAGATTTTTTAGCGAACGGTAGGTGATTTTTACCTGGATAAGATGGAAATTTATCTTCTAAATTCTGGCTCTCTCTTTGGAATGTCATAGAGAGAAGGGTCACATACTTAAACAATAGAGTGAACGACGCGTTTTCCCTCTTATTTCTGTTAGGATTCTTGGGAAACGACGTCTGTTTCCCTGAGATTTCCTTATGATTTTCAAGGTCGCAACCAACATAACTACGTTGGTGTCGTTGCGAATCCTTAATGTTGGTCGTCCCTACCCTATTCAATTCTCCGGGAACGCTGTCTTTTCATCCTAGCGTACCAACAGTCGAGTTGACGACGTGCATACCACACACTATAGTGAAAACTCGTATAAAAGCTGTGTGCTAGTGTGACAAAATTTCTATACACTGTACATTAAAAGAGTTCTGCTACAAAAGAAAAGCGTAATAAGTGCTAGTCTTAAATTTTCCCTGCGTTTTGCTGTTAATTTTTAATTTTCTTCAATATTTTCATTCATACATTTTTTGCATTATATTCTTTATTTTATTTCACAAGTAAAAAATTCGAAAATACTGCACTTAAATTATATGGTGAATTTTTGGCAACTCTCTATAAGACGGAAACCTGCCAAAATGAAACTAGTTTGGAGGAACCGTCATGTTCTGTCTTCGAGAGGTGTTACTGTTATGTGTTTCAATTGCCATTTGACTCAGGAGTTCTTCGATGAAACAAGTAAACTTCATCACATATGTCTAACAGCCATTATCGAATTTTCCCTTCAGTGTTATTTATGGAGTCTTGCATTTCTTCCTTTCAATTGTCGTACAAGATTAGTCTAGGAATGTGAACTACGATGCCATTTTCTCTAGAAACAAACAAAAAGGCAATCTGATCTCTCTCTCGGATGGTAAGAGCTGATATCCAAAGACTAGCGTTTCTTAAAAAACTGGACATTCCACTAGTTTTGAAATCTTATCTATAGATAAACGAATGTTTTTCGACAATGTTAAGTAACGTGCGGCATACTACTGTCCACTTTTACACCATCAACCCATCTGCTTTGCTTGTGACTAAAGAAAAAGGTAACGTAACTTCCTTGAAATTTAATTATTGCATTTTTAATACTTGTCACTTAATTATTTTGAAGTGTTTTAAAACTTGTTTTTTGTTATTGATAACTAGATTTTAATGTAGAATAAATAAGATGAATATTATATAATTTTATCATATAATGTTTTAGGTAAAACACTGTGCTATATTCAATTCTCCCTATCACATGAATTGAACATACATTTTATCATTTATTGTTCTCAGTAACACAACAGAAATATTTTTGTCTTGTTATTTAATAGTTTTATTTGAGTACATTAATGTATTTATTCGTGAAACTAACATTCTACATCACTCGTGTTTTAGGCAATTTCAAAACGCTAGTGATTTGTATAAACGTTTCTAAGACGTTACAGTTCTATTAATGAACCTGTTCGACAAGATGAAATCCTGTAATCTTTCATTAGATAGTAATATGCTACGTAGCATTTGTTATTTCTAATTTATCATATGTAGTTCCATCACTTTGTAGTTTCAGATGGAACTACCACTCAGTCCTCTCCATTTCTGATCTTTTACCTTATGCAATTAAACGTCATTTAAGTCTGAGGAAAATCAATTACAGAGCTACTCACAGGCAAAATAATATTAATTGGGAAGATTGTTTAAAAAATGATGTTTTCTTTATTGTATGTTCAATACACTTACATACTCATATGTATGTACAAGTATGCATATGAGTTTCTATTATAAAATAATTTTCAAATACGTGTTGAACTTTGGAAATATAAAAATATTTCCTTCCAACGTTCTTACCTCGATGTGAGATTCATTCTTGGGTGAATGATCAATATCCATAATAACAGTTGCTTCCGGGCCGCTGAAGCACTGTGAGAAATTTGTCCACGTACGATTAACTTCTCGCGTGTACCACACGCCAGCATCCGTGCAGAATTTCGAAGCGTTGGCCTGCAACATCGAACGTGGTTCCTTCAAAACCACGTTATGGTAATACTCTGTTGATTAACATAGTGATATAGCAATAAAATAATAATTACGTCGAATAACGTTTGATAATGAGACGGTTTATCTCAGCTGTATCGCTTTTTGTAGTGAGCCGACGGGTATGCAAACAAAATTATTTATCAATCATACGTGCAAGTGTAAAGTGAAAAGTGAAAAGCTTTTTCTGCTAAGACTTGAAGCCTTTTAAAATTTATTTATCGTACATTATCTATTTCTTTTATTCTATTTTATTATCGTCAATCGTTCGGTCACTGAACAAATTAACACTTATTATATTCCACATATCCCTTTCAACGTTTCTCAATTTTTTGTGGCTTGTGAACTTCTAAAAAGTCTTAAGATTCTTCATTTACTTCTCTCTGTTTCTCTTCATAATGTGTATACACCTAAAATTACTATCATAAAAAAATGAAAGTTGTAAGATGATTTACTAGGCATCAGAAAATACAATAATGTTAAGCTCAGCGGTCTCTTCCTCTCCGTCTCTCTCACTCTCCGTCTCTCTCACTGTCCGTCTCTCTCACTCTCCGCCACTCTCAGTCTCCGTCTCTCTCATTCTCCGTCTCTTCCTCGGCCAGAGATTTTTCTTAGAATACGTACGTCTCAAGTGGCTAAACTTAAAATTATTAAAGAAAACTCTGGGGCCATGTTTCTTAAAACCCCGAAAAACAAAATATCCGTTTCAAATTCAAAACCAAAGCCAATTGGAGAATAACAATTTTGGCGAAAATCCTGCTTACGGCTGCTAGAGTTGATCGCGGACAGACGGAGAGACAAACGGACGGACATACGCTGTAGTCATTAACCAATTTTTCGATATCAAAGACCAACAAAACGTGGATTCTGACTACACAAAGTGTTAGAAGTAATTTACACATATAAAAACAAGAATAATCAGCTTTTTCGTTACCAGAGCCCGGCAATGAATGTTTTCTGTCGAATAATTGGTACTTTTCCTCAGCACTTCAACACCCTCTATAGGGCGTAAGCAGTAGTACGCAAGAAAATAAAACATAATAAGACTAGTGTAATACATAAGTAAACTGTTACAGATAAGAGAAATCAGAAAAATAACCCATAATAAATATTCGTTTCTAGAAAAATTGTATTTTTGAGACATTTTTTCAATCTATTTTACAAAATCGTTTCAAGTGAAACTCAAACTTTCATAGCACAATTACAACATATTTCAAATATTTTCCTCACCCATCCGTAGAAGAACTTTTGCAGAACATTGAACGAATCCCTTACCTTCCATAGGCGTGTGTGTTTCTTGAACCGTCTCTTACACAAGTCTCTGCGGGTGTGTTGCGTCTGCCTTACCTGCGAATGGAATCCGGCGATGTAGGCCGGGCAACGTTGGGTGACGAGCTGTCCAGGTGACGCCCTGTCCCAGCACAAGATGCCGTCCCACACGGGAGGACAGGACTCATCTATGTGCAACACAGCATACCATCATCTACGATAATCTGAGCAAACCATTCATGCGATGCGACACATGAAAATATCTACGCACAATAATGAGCATATTTCTGTTGGAGCATTCTTAGAAGGATATTAGCTATAAATTATGTTCAAAAGAATTTTAAATTAGTTGGAATATATCTACGTTTTCCTTGAGTGATAATTCACAGATTATACTGCATGTTGCCTCTATAACACTAATTGTTATTGTTAATAATAAATATTATTTATTATTCCTATTAACTCCTTTTATTATTATTATTATTATTATTATTATTATTATTAAACCAATAGGTTGGATTGCTTCTTTTTTTGCATTTATAGAAGTCATGTCAAGAAACAAATATATTTATAAAGAAAAATTTCAACACATCTCAAACTACCACTTCGTAATGAAAATGCGCTTTATATTACCTTTGTAGACCTTGCCTATTCGAAAGAAAAACGGAGGTAAGTCTAGAAGCTGCCTCTAACAGCCGGGGAGGGGGAAACTCCCGAACCGAACCGACAAAAAGAATGGTAAAATAAAAGAAGAGGCACGCGCTGCCATCCCCGGATCCAGCGGCTTAGATGTCCACTGAGGTGTTGAGAAGGACCAGTGAACTAAAGGGCCGAGAGGCTGAATGAAGACTTGATCCCAAAGAAGTGTATTCACGCACATAATGAAAATATCTAACTTCACCTACTCCAGCAGCCACCACTACGTTCAGTAAAAAAATCTATTAGCAAATAAAAATGAAATTAGACAACAATTTCAAATGTATGGCTCAAAACTAAAAATCAAAGAAAATTAGTCCAAAGATACTCAACAATTTCATCTAACATTTACAATTTGTAAATAACTGTTTAAATTATTACCAATAGGAACCGAAGATGGATGTAAACGATTTGATACCGGAAGAAGTGGGTCAGTGCATTAACTGATGTTACTGCAGTGCGTCTGACCGGGAGGTCCTAGGTTTGAGTCCCGACGGGGGCAGGATTTTCAATACTAACTTGTCAGCTAGGTCGAATTTCGCCGCTGTCTGGAACAATATTCTAGTGGCCAGCTGCTCGTATCAGTAGTTTTCCTTGGTTTCTCCCATCAACACCAGACGAATGCAGGTGCAATACACTAAGAAACGAACCACGAACCGCGCACAATCTTTCCTTCCTCTTCCTTGTCACATCCTCCCCCCTTATACAAACATACTTACACTTAACATGCACTACACTACCACACATGCCGGGAGACCGGCCGGGAACTTAAAGTTTGTCCCGGCTGGGGCGGTGCCTCACTCGTGAAAGATACCTGGTTAGGGAAAACTCCACTAGTCAACTGTAGGTCGGCGCTGGATTTCGCAATCCAGCGGGGGAACAACACCGCCAACTCCCGATGAAAAAACATACACTACACTTACGGAAGTAATGACCTCAGTAGTTGACGCGTCCGGAATCACTAACAAACAATAAAAGGGTTGCTGAATGATTCCGCTCGCCACTTGTTCTCACCGCTATCAGTTTGTTGAGCGGTGACGTTCTCCTCCAAAATGCGCCTCCAGCACGAGAGTTCGCTGGCCTCCAGCAGCCGCGTCTGGTGCTCCTCGCTCAGCGGGGCAGGAACCGCCTGCGACACAAAACGTTCGGATGTCAACCCTTTCTTCCTGGAATAAAGCGTCGATATCAATTGGAAAACGGTGTCTCTCTCCTCAGAAATTCTCTTTCGATTGCCTCCATCAACCTCTTGTAATGCTTCTCTCTCAGAGGGAGCGACGCTGGCTACGGTACACAGGAGAGGACTCACGCCACCCAGCATATTGTACAGACCACTCAACACAGGGTTTCATCTCTAGCCTCACAGTCCACAGTATCGCTGATGGTGCCGTATATCACAGAAATGCATCAACCACGCTACACATTAATATATAGCAAACAGATTTTCTCGACAAAAAGAAAATTAAAAACAATAAATATGTTATTATGGTCGTTAATTTGGACTTTGGAAGTTCTTAGCTTCATATTGCATTTAAATGTTAACCAGTGCTGCTACAGAATTGCACAGACATTCCCGTATTCGTTTTCTATTTCCATG
This sequence comes from Acheta domesticus, assembly GCA_031308135.1. Lineage (NCBI taxonomy): Eukaryota > Metazoa > Arthropoda > Insecta > Orthoptera > Gryllidae > Acheta > Acheta domesticus. Next base: position 119,239,536 of record JAHLJT010004567.1, on the reverse strand, counting down.
GCTCTAGGCTAGCTATTCGGAATTGCCACATACTCTTGCTAGCTGCCATCTATCACCGACCAAAGTACATTTTTTGGACTTTCTCACATTTTTTAGGTTCCTAATGGTAGAAATATTCTTTTTAGAATATTAAAGAACACAAAAACCTTGTCCTAAGTGGCAATTTTCTTTTATAAATTTGTAGCCGTTTTTAAGAAAACGGCGTGTAAGCGCTACTAAAATTGCGAAATTTGAAGCTCTTTTTCAAAGAACATTTTTGAGTTTCCAAAAAACTTCATTTGAAGTAATTCGAAGCTCATTCAATCATAAATACTGTAACGAATATTGCGTCATCTGCCGGAATCCGCTGCGCGGATTGCATCATCTGCCGCCGCCCCCCGAACTGGACGATTCCGGGGTATTCGCGGGTAGCCAAGAAGTGTGCCGCGAGTTCCAGAAGGGTCCAGGCGGGCGCCGGCCAGGTATAAATGCGCCGCTGTTGGCGGCCGCTAGTCAGTCAGTCAGTCTGGTCTAGTCAGGAAGCCGAGCTGTGAAGTTTGTGTGTGTGCATCGCTGTGGACGGCAGTGTACTGGATTGTGGTCTGCGCTGTGAACTATGGTCGGCACCGTGAACTGTGGTCGGCACCGTGAACTATGGTCGGCACCGTGAACTGTGGTCGGAGCCGTGAACTGTGGTCAGCGCAGTGGACTGTAATCAGTGCATCGGACAGCGGTGAGTGCATCGGACTATGCAGCAGTGCATGAGAAGTGAACAGTGAAAATAAATAATCAAGAGGACTGCGCCGTGTATAAATAAATAAGCAAGTCAAGAACACAAGGACTATAAAGCCAACCTGTATATAAATCAAGTATTTTAGTGTTATATTAAGAAACATTAATAAACATCTCTGTTAAAATAAATCTGTGTTTTTAATTCACCACCACAAACATTACAATACAATACTGTTTACAAATTCCTGGTAATGTGTACAATATAGATGGGAAATATCTTTCAAAAAATAACTCTTGTGTAATTTCTGAACAAAAAACACAAAAACCACTTTACGTAATATTAAGGAGTGCAATTAGCACTATCTGTTCCAAAGTTTGAAGACAAAAATTGGAGCCATTTATGAGAAAATAGCATTTAAGTGTGTCTAAAAATGCGAATTTTTGAGCTAGTTTCACAGAAAACGATTGAGTTTTTGTGAAACTTTACTTGACATTATGTAAAGCACATGCACTTATTAATATAATAATGTAAAAAAATCGTCGCTTATATCAATATTGAGGACGTGGGAGACAAGTAAAAAAATTACATTTTTACAATTTCTGAAAAACGAAAGAATATAGCAACATGACCTTTATGCCACCTCATAGAGTACATTTAGCACTATCCCTAGAAAAAGTTTAAAGAAAATATTTGGAGCTGTTTTTGAGAAAACCTTGTTTTTGTATTTTTTTAATTGTACATACTGCTCGCAATATTGTGCAAAAACTACTAAAATTTTCAAAAAAAATGTTCATGACCTTAAAAAAAGAACTCACTATGAAGAAAGAAAGTTATTTGAACGAAAAATGTCTATCTGCAATTTTGTAGGTTGAGGAAGACGCCGAGTAAAATTCAAACTTTCGCAATTTTCGAAAATTCGAAGTCAATTGTGAAAATCGGACCCATGCCACCTTAATAAGTGTATTTTACTCTATTTTTACAAGAAATTTAAAGAAAAAAATTGGTGCAGTTTTTTAAAAAAAGATTGAAAATGTCCAGGGGGCTTCGTGTAATGTATCCCAAAAAATTAGTGAATGATTTTCAAAATCTCAGAGATTCGACACAGGCCAGATTGAAAGGGGTTTCTTCAATTTGAAAAAAATCATATGCATAGTTCAGGCGCTAGTGTTGTTCACATACAACGGATGGACGGACGGAGACGGACGGACGTTTTCCTTTCAATTGGTTTTTCGGTATCAAGGACTTACAAAGAAAAGGTATTCTGGCATCGCCACTTGTTAGGGGATATTTTTCTTTATTTGGCAACTGGATTTTCTGCCGTAAATTCGCGCCATTTTTCCATTCCATTTTGCCATTTTTCCGCGCAGCATTCCATGACTTTCTCTATACTACGTATATGACTCCGTAAATACGTACGTATATGGGAAAATAAAAATATGAGAGAAATTTTGACCACCCACGTTCTGCTCAGGCGTGTAACAAACCGAACGTGTGTTTATCCATAATCGTTTGCTGTGAGATATTATCACCTGAGACATTGCGTGGACACCGTGCATTTAAACTCACCGCTTGTGTCGATAACGCTGTTGCGTGACATGCACGCCGCTGCTGGAGGGGGTCAATCAGCCAAAAATCCCGAGAATTCAGGACCTCGGGTTATTTTATTGTACGGTTGGACTAGAAATTCTTAGGCGCCTATTTTGTTCAATTTTTCTATTTTTTGACCCTAGATAGGATGCGGAGCAACATGTTACCTCACGTCTTTCGTTTGCGGTTTGTAGTTTTTGCGAATGAAAGTGGGCGGGAGTGAAACCTTGGATATTCTCCTTGGTGGTTAAGATTCGTCTGTTGCATGCTTTGTTGTTCGTCTGGCAATCACTTAAAGGAAATTCGAGGTAGCTTGGGGTAAGGAAATACCCCTGTATGCTTGTATATATGGAGGTATGTAAGACCTTCCCGCCGAAAAAATAAAAACCTCTTATTTTGTACTCAACCATGAAAACTGTCTTGATGATCTCTCAGCATTCTGATAAAAGTATTAACTAGCGCAAGATCATAGCTAAAATAATTAAATTACTGAATTGTACAATTGAATTATCAAAGCAATAATAATTAAATGAGAGTTTGACGAAGATCATAGAACAAAAGTACGGATCGTACAAGCAAAATGTATCCTTTAAATGGAGTAAACCTATCTTTCAAGGACACGGATTAGACATGATATTCAAGCAATATTAGTCATTATAAGTGAAACAAAATTATTTACTTTAAATAAATATTCAGAAACCCTGTATTCTGTATTTTGGTCCTAACTTTGGGATAACAGATTATCCGAATTATCCATCTACCAATGTAGCATTCATGTGTTCTTTCTAGGGTTAAGAAGAATGAATACTCAAATTCTTATTACATTAGTACACTTTCTTAATGTTTGACTTTTACACTGTTATAGTCATTGACACACTTTTGCGGCCGTTGTGGGTAAAACACTCCGTTTGGTGTTTGTTCAGTGAAGTCGATGGATTTCGCCAGTCGTGCTCTCTGGGGAAGTTCAAAGCCTGTCGTTTGTATGCCGCGTGAAGTCACGTGGGAGCCGCCTTCCCTATTCGCTGATCTGCCTCTGTGATTCACATTACCTTGCGCAACCATGACTCTGTCTTCGGAGCGTAACTGCGAGTGTTTTGTCTTCATTAATTCCCACAGTGTCGATTGAAATGAATGGTTATTTCGTATGTCAGTTATCTTTCATCAGCGAAGTACCGTCCTTTCTCGGTCAAACGGTCAAACTCTAAGCTCCCTCCCGGTCTCCCCTCAAGTGTTGTAGTGCAACGTAAGTAAGTGTAAGTGTGGGTAAGTAAGAGGTGAGGATAGTATAAGAAAGAGATAGGAAAGACCGCGCGCGGTCCATAGCCCGTTTGTTACGTTTGTGCTCGGGAATGGCGAAAAATACAACACTTTCACTAGTCGAAACATTGACAAATAAATATTGAAAACATAAATGAACAGTTAGAAAATTGCAATGACTTTGATTTTTAGTGCTTTATTTGGCAATGAGTATGTGGTCATTGCTTCGAAGCCAATGCTTTAATTTTCCTGAGATGCACTAGTTTTATTACTTAAGTCAGACCGGCACAGCATTTTGCACTGTTACTGACGTCAGGATCTGCGCGCGGGCAACTCGGGGGCAAATGAGAAAATCGATGAAGGGTGGGGATGAGACCCAATCTAGAAGTGGGAACCACTAATCAGAATGCGCAATTCGAAAGATAGCGCGTAAATTTAAACAGCAATCGGCAAGAACATGACGGTCATATACAGTTCAAGAAATATTGCCTTTTGTCTTATATCGCAAATGTTTGTTCTCGGTATATGACAGGGCGAAATATGAAACTACACCGAATTATACATATTAGATTTCGACACCAAGTACTGTAATTGCTTGTACGGCTGATAATGTTATTGGCTTTGCTACGATGTAATCACAAATTTAGTGTTGTGCTAACACAAAGTTTTGATACTGAATTGTTTTTGTTTGATGATGATAGCAATAAACTATTTTTATTAACTACGTTTAATTGAATAAAACGGTTCTCTCAAAGAAAAAACATATTGTTGATGAAAAATTCATGATTATTTTCTGTTCTAATTTCTGACAAGAGTGTAGAGTCTTTTACGACATCGTATAAAAATATAAAGCCCTTTGCATTCTATTTAACAATACCCATGACTAACTTATGATTGTCCGAAACATATCGTCACAGAAATTTGCTCGTTGATCTCTGTTTTTCAGTTTCATAATGGAGAAAAATGGTCACAAATGTTCTATTAAACATTACCCGTCTTGGAATTGCAACATATTCAATATTTATGTCAATCTTGATGTGAGAGATTGTTCTCATGATTTTGTTCATTTTTCTATGATTTGGAGATTATAGCATTCCTGGTGAACAATCAATTATTAAAATGCAATTTTTTGTTAGAATTGAATTATTTGTTTTCCTATATATAAACAAATATTTTAAAGCTATTGATTTAAAATAATGCCTAAGAGTATCGATGAGCATGTTATTTTCTTTTAAAAAATTAGAAAATGAAAATACATACAGTGGTGGATACAAAGGTGGTATAGCAGTGCACAGAACGTAAACAGTGAATTATGGCGATTGTAACTTGAAATACTAGACATAATCAATTTAAACAACTGAGCATATAATTTTGAAGCATGGACCATTGTATTAAACGCTCAGGCATTCAATCTACGCGCCGCGTCGTGCTACGTCAGACTTCTCCCCTCCCCGCAAAGCTTCCTACTCCCCATTACTTGCACTTTCGGCGCTGCGGCGGGCAGACGATCGTCTCGCAAGTGCAGAATTCCCGCGGGAGCAGGCGTTGTGCAGGTCTGACTAAAGTGGCTGGTTCTAAATAGTTGTGGCTGGTTCATTTGGAGAACACACCTGTCTGTGTGGATGCCCTCTTTCCTGGCTCAGAATTGGCAGTGCCCTGCACCTTTGAAGAGCTACCCACCTCTCAGAGGATAAGAGCATTTTTAAGGTTGTTCAGCCTGTTTGAGTTGACCTGTTTATATTTGATTGAAATAGGAAGTAAATTGTATATTCCGAGTTGTGTAGGGAAAATCAAAGCACAAGCTTCGGTGATGTGAAGAAAAATATTAGAATAATATTTAAATACTGAATTGTCTAGTAAGATAACCAAAATTTGCGTTTCAATTTCATGAAAAACTTATGAATCAACTGCTCATTCTTAGGATAACATAATAGTTGCAAACAAACTTTCAACGTATTATTATTATTACTATTATTATTATTATTATTATTATTATTATTATTATTATTATTATTATTATAAGTCAGTAATAAAATGATTGATGAAATGGGGTGACATTTTTTTATATGAATGCTGATGAATTTACTGGTGAATTTACTAGAGATTGAAATTCTAGTAATGAAAGCTGCTTGCTTGTAAATATATTAAATACATTTATTTAAACTGCAATTGGGTATTACCCGATGGCAGTTGATTAACAATAATTACAATAATAATAATAATAATAATAATAATAATAATAATAATAATATAATAAAAGAGTACAATAAAAAACGATGCAATAATCAGACTATCTCTAAAATTAAGTGTTATAACAATTATTTCTACTATTATTGAAATAGTTCTCTACAAATGTTTGCATTACTTCTGTTTAAATAAATTCCCAGATTAAATATCTAAACATCAAATGACAGTGAATGTTAAAAGAGAAAAATTGCTTAAACATACTATAGAATCCACAAAAGAAATAAGATTATTTACTGAAAAAGGGAACGTAGTATTAAGGAAACATCACGTAAATTATATAATGCAAGATGAACTCTCAAGAGGAATGTTAGCCCCGAATTTAATGTTGCGGCAGGATAAGAACACCATCGCCTCCCGAGAAAATTGCACACTGCCAACTTTATGCACACTGCCAACTTACGGAACTAATGACCATGGTAGTCGACACGGTTGGAAATAATAAACAATCAATGAATCAAAATTATTATTTTCTGTTTTCTGAAAATTTTCCGAAACATTTCTATTGCTATTATGTATCACGTATTTTAATAAATTGCATTGAGTATTTTTATGTGAAACAGTTATCCTAAAACAATTTTCTGTTTTTAAAATATAAGACCAAATGCAGCCTGACAAAATCAGTGAATAAATTACAATTTACTAATGTAATCTTAAAACGCTGACAGGTAATCAAATTTTAATAACTCGTTTGACAGATTCTCTTATGTCCCATCTATCAGGAACATAGCTTTCTAAGTCTTCTATAATCCGTTGGAGTTCCACCTCTGCCATAGCTTATTTAGCTCTGGATTGAAGACTTTTTAAAAGTCTACAGCTTTAAAGACCACAAATGATCATTAAACATTAGATTTTTTTGTTGAAATTAATCCAAATAAAATGTACACACAGTGTATAATGCTGAAGCTTGAGTCTGATTATTTGAAAGCCTATGCAATATTTTGAAAATAGTTGATTACGTCGAAATAAGTTTTGAAAGAAAAATAATTACAATCCCAAACTTCCGTGTGAAGCCCTTCCCTAATGAAATATCTCACGTGATTTCAGAGACTCGAAGTTCGTTTTAAATTAGTAATTGAATGCACAATTTGAAAAACAACTAGCATGATTTAGGAGTTCTATCGTGGTCCGAAGAGCAAGGGGTGAGAGGCAAGGGCTGAATGGTGAGGAGCGAGCGGCGAGGAGGGTGGGGCGAGGTGAAAGGACGAATGTATGGAGCGAGTGATGGCGGGGGAAATGGGCAGGGGAAAGGGACAGTGGCTGACGAAATACATGGTGGGGGTGGTAGTCGTGTTGGTGACAGCGGTGGCGATGGCGTGGCCAGAGAAGGTCGCATCCGACAAAAGCGCCATAGTCTCGGAGGCGCTGAATGCCCAAAAGCGAGCCAAGGGCCGTCCCTCGCGATGAAGAGTCGCTGACAGGTGCAGGTTCTGTGCCTCTCACCCGCGACCCCTGTGCTGAGAGAAATGTAGACCGTCTAAAGTCAAGCGTCAGCCAGCATGATGGCGTTGGAGGTCCTGGGGCCATGCTTTATGGGAATGAGTAATTATAAGTAAAAGAATGGTATATATACGTATGTGTTGGTGTGTGTGTTTGTGGAAATTTCAGTTCCTTATATACACAAAATGTGTTTAATTATAAGTCCGTATTTGCTTCGACCCTTCTTTATTAGCCTTGTTAAGTAATTGATTAACTGCATAGTATTCGCATTTGTTTGCAGATTTTGTCTTAATTTTTGTAGTGAACGACGGGGCTTACATTTCAGAAAGAGTAATGTGAGTTCATTTTTATTGTTTCCCAACACCCTTTGCATATTACTTTCTCGCCTACTACGTTATTACGTAGTAAAGAGGAAGTATTGTAACGATGTAGCGATTTTTCGTCAGAAAATCGGGGGCTCTAATGTTAAAAATGTTAAGTTTTGTTGTAATATGCACTAAATTACTTTCTCTAAAATGTTATGTAGTCCTTTGTGTGGGTTCTTTATACCAAAAAACTGGTTTATGGCAAAACGTTTGTGAAAGAGTCTTGTGTGTGGTCAACGCTAGTGCCTAAATTTTTCAGACCTTTTTCTCCAACAGTGATATTCCGCAATCAATCTGGCCGATCTCGAGAACCTGCAAATTTGAAACGGATATTTAGATTTTGGCGGATAATTTAGCCTGTAAAGCCTTAACATTCTCAATATTTCCTTGAAGTTTTTTGAACTGAAGGCAGGTAAGAAAACTATAATTTCACATAAACAGTTCCAAATATTTTCTTCAATTCTTTTGCGAATAGAGCAAAATACTTTTTTAAAAACGGCGTTGAACCAATTTCGTTGAACTCTATCAATTTTTCGAAAATCGGAAATGTTACAAATAGTGTAGGAAAGAATGTGTTGTAGCACACTAGATTTTTTCTTCTGACACACACGGCGGGGCGAGGGCAGGGAAAGAATGGGGTGTGCACCAGGATGCTAGTGGGGATGATTAGTTTGATATTAGGGTGAAGCAGGTGTGGAACCGAGGTCGGGGGAGAGGTCGATGGTGATGGCAGAGGGGAGAGCGGTGGCGAGAGGCATATGAGGGTGTGGTGAGACCGTGGAGAGAGCGTGGGACGGAGAGAGGGAGAGAGGTGCCGTGACGGGGAGAGGCTGGGGTGAAGGCGAGTGGAGAGAGTGGCGAAAGCTGAGGGTGTGCGGGGCTAGTGCGGGGCGTGGTCGTGGCGAGGACGGTGACGTTGGCGGGGCCAGGGTGGGGACCGGGGTGACTGCGATTACGGTTGCGCGATACGGAGCCGGTGCAGTGACGATGGTGATCCGCGGGCGCGGTGAGTGCCGGTCGTGGCTGGGGCGAGGCGGAGACAATGGCAGGAGGGTTCGAGGGCGAGGGCGGGAGCTTGGACGCGGGTGGTGGTGGGGAGGGGGTTGAGACTGGGATCCGAGGGGAGGGAGGGCGGGGCATGGAGGGTGCTGTGCGGATAAACGTAAGTGCCCTCGACGTCTCCTGAGGCACCTCAACGCGTCGCCCCAGCGCTGAGGGCTCCGCGCGAGAGACTCAGAAGCCGAGGGCGACGCCCTCGAGCCAAGCGGCCAATGATGGAACAAAGGGGTACTCAAACGAGGTTAAGATAAACGTTAGCAAAATACGATATACGGAAACGATATGGAGGAAATTTTCGCATTGCGAACTTTTTTCACTTGTGTTAAAGGGAGTAGCCCCTTTAAGGATAATACGTAGCGCATCCAAAAAGTAAGCTTCCCTATTTTATTAAATAAAGACAACATTGTTACATGCAAAACTTTATTGGCAACAGATACAGCAATGTTTGAGCTATTTTTTGACAGTCACTACACGAATTTTGACACTTGTCATATTGTGGTATCAACTTTTATAAATCTGTCTCGTAGAAATGTGCCACCTGCGACTGGATCCAACGTGACACAGACAGATTCAGCTCGTCGTCCACTGAAAACACTGACGGGAGGAATGACTTCAGGTACAGAAAAAGATGAAAACCATTAGGTGCGAGATCAGGATTGTGCGGGGGATGATCAAACATCTCCCAGCCGAACTGCTGCAGAACGGTTGTCAATAGCACGTCAGTAAGAGCTGACGAAGAATTTTGATTGTCGCGGTGTGTTGTGTATTAAGGAACTTCATCACGGACCGAATCTCCCAGGCGGCGGGAGAACAAACAAGCGCTGCCATTTTGGGCCTCTGCTGCCGCGCTACTGGCACTCGGCGGGACCTGTCCGAGCGGGAATGATTGATACGTCGAAGATCTGTCATGCATGCGCAATTTCCTCGCCTCATTGCGTGTACTTTCAAGGCACAAAAATAGAGAAACTTACTGTCTGGATACGCCTCGTATTACGCTGGGCTATTTTTAATACATCAAAACTCTCCTATAAAGCGCTAATCTGCCATTATTATAATTATAATAATAATTATACCAATTATTCCTCCGAATTCCGAGTAAGGCATGTACATTTAATGTCATCTCATTCCTCAAAAAGTTTACGACGTATTGAAGAAAGAAAAAATATATTTTCACCGCATAAATTCTTCAATAAGGAAAAAAACATGCTCGCGAAAGTTTTTCCATATGAGCGTGCACTAATTAAATTTAGTGGTTAAAAAAGTAGGGCAGAAAGGATCATGTTTTCTCGTACTATCTTGAACAGAGATTTTACCTTCATTTAAACTATTTTTTGGAGGTACTTTACCGTCGTCGATGTAAAGAACATACTACCTTAGCCATATGTTTACATTGCACATACTAAAAATATAAATATTTTCATGAAATATATTTGAAACAAATGAACTAAAATTGTTTACAAGTGTTACACGATTATTCCAAGCGATTGTACTTCTGAGTATTTATTGTATTTTCGGCCGAATTAACCTGTCCAACGTATCAAACGCACCTAATCTCCACATGTGACATTACTTTCGCTTCGCCAACTCCCCGTGTGCAGTGGGATCACCTATTGCTGCGATGAGCAGGATGGAGCACGTCATTATATGGCGTTTAATTTCGTAATGATACCAAACAAAGACCAGTCGAGCAAAATACGTTCTCAACAAAGGCTATCAGGGACAATGGAAAATGATCACGGCATTCAGCTCTCGTTCACAAAGCACATGGCACTGTGCTCCGAAAGATCAGCTCTCGTTCACAAAGCACATGGCACTGTGCTCCGAAAGATCAACTCATTCTCGAAAAACACTCGCGGAAATGTTTATTCTGCACAAGGAAGACAGATAATACAATATTGAAGCAAGGGAAAGTGGGTTATCTCAATGATATGTAATATCCATTAATCGATAATTCTATTAACATGTAATTCTAATAATCTAAAATCTATAAATCAAGTAATGTATAAAGATAAATTTAATAATCCGAAATATCTAGTATTGTTACGTTAAACAGGTTAACAGTTTACAAAGTTTAAATCTTAATTATAAAATCTTTAACAAACTTCTAAACAAGTTCTGTGGTGGTAGCAGAGATCTTGTGGTTGTCCATGATAAAATTCCAAGGATAAAGAGATATCAACCACAATAGTGGATAATACACTAAAAATTTATTGTGGATGATACCTTTTTATCCTTGAAATTTTTAACTTTTATATGCTTCATGTTCTATTACGTTTGCTCTTCAAAGTAAACAAAATGGTTAGCGTTAGTTTAAGGTTCGATAAACTAAAAAACTGTAATTAATGATGGCTGATCTGATACAAAATATCTTAGAGGACATTTGTTTAAACATTCAGAACTAAATCAAATTGTTATTATGAATTATTTTGATGTCAAAAAGTAAAACAGCGTAAATATGTTTTTGATAAATAGGTAGAAATAATTCCTAAACAAATTTGTCAGTACATTTTCCTTCTAGGATTCCGTTTCTGACTCGGACTTTAAATAATAAAAAAAAGCATTAAACATAATAAAATGAGATTTTCAGTTGCTCTCAACAAACCTTAAAAATTATATCCACCGTTTCCTGAAAGTATATCACTCGGAACGTCTCCCATTAATGTCTCATTGTGTACACGGGAATTCGAAGCCAAGACTTGTTGAGAGCAGCTGCATTTTCAAGAGCTAGAAAAAGAAAGCGTTCTCTCCGAGAGAAGACCTCGGGGACCAGTGATTGTCCATAAAACATTCTAATGCCCCCACGCTCTAGCTCCGATTTCGCGCGAATTCTTAAGGTTCTGAGAAATGCACACGAGGCCTAAAACCATTTCTTCTTATCTTTTTAAGGGCTATAACTTTCACGTGATTTTGTACCAGAGTTGGCCTATTTTCTACGGATAGGAACTTCACGTTCTGTGCGAATCCATTCAAATGAAGCTTTTGGAATAAGTATTTACTGAAGGCAGACAATTCAGATGAAGTAAATTTATTTTACCATGTCGAACCAAAGACTTTTGTAGTGGAGTATTATAATTGAAGACCGGATTTCCGAGTGACTACATATTTTCTTTGCTAGCTTAAAATCGGATGAACGACATCTTGAAAATAAATTTGAATCATGAAACGGACGTTATTTTAGTACTTTTTTATTTTGTATGAAATTGCATATTTTGGGTGTTACTGCACGACATTGCGCTTTTTGGGTAATACTGCCTGAAAATTGAACATTTGGGGATTTTAATGGATAAATTTACAAGATTCATAGTTTTATAGCATAAAATATAATTGGCATGTAATCAACTTGTTTGAATTTACCTTTTTTTATGTTTTAATTAAAAAAAGATTTTCACTTAACCCAGCAATGCGTTCAGGTAATCTGTGAAACCCGAATTCGTTTTAATATATCAATTCTGCATTTAATTGCCCTATGAACTGAAAGACTACACCTTTCATGATGCCTATTGTCTAATTAAAATTTTTGAGGGAGCGCAGTTGGGAGTAGGGATTTGCGGTGTTGCCACGTACTCGGTCCGCGGTCCTTTGTTGCGTCTGCTCAGCCAACGCTATGGTCGGTGTCTATCCACCTAATTTATCGGATGAAATATCCATTTTGTTAGTTTTCGCTGAACTTGCCAACACGAGGCTGCATGCGCGAGTCACATCGGACCTTACTTGCGGGCCCGAAGCTTAGTGTAAGTTGTATCGCATTTCAAATTCATCGAATTTCTCGGAACAGATGCCCTGCGAAATCGAGAGAGAGAATGAACGCAGTTTATGACCGCTTTTACAGTAGCTGCGTGCACACGTATGTCAGAGAGGGGCTCGTCACTTGTAGTACGAAGTTTTTTTTGTCTGAATCATATATTAAATAATAATATCATATATGATAAGATATAGTAAGTTCTCAAAAAAAATGGAAATGTGCATAATTGTAAATTATAATGAAAACGATTAAGAAAATTTCTTGTATTTAATTAGTTTTGGTTTCTAAAGGTACTTTTGTATTTTTCAAATTTTGTATTTATATTTTTGTGCTAATTTAGCTTTGGATGTGTATTATTACAAATATCGAATATCATTTCTTTAAATAATATATACAAACTAATTACAATAAAACACTAAAGCAGATTCGGATAGCCAAGATCGCTAAGCCAGAAGTGCCGTGGCGATCTTGGACCGAAGAATCGCGGGTTCGAGTCCCGACTCGTCACGGGTGTGTTTGTGTATATCTGTATATTTGTATCGTCCATTTACCCTTCATTATTATCATTGCATTCCCATTCTTCCAGAGCTAGCAACCCTGGGACATGCAAATTTGGATTCAGTATAAAAACGCTGATCCCCCCCCACAAGAAAATCACACCAAAGGCACACCATTTGCCAAAGGAAAATATAACAACCTCGGTATGTGCAGGTATGCGTTCTCTTGGTCCCAGATGACCAATTCACAATAAAAAACGTTTACCCAGATGACCAATTGACAACTATAAAATTGTAATATTTCATTTATCTTAAATATCACATTGAAGATGTAAATTAAGTTGATAAGTGGATCAACTCAAACTTTCAGGCTACATATCACCATTTTGCAAACGTTTAATATTTTTTTTGCAGGTTTAGGCTTATTTTGTCGTGTTACGGTACGTTTTAGGCAGTTTTACAGCATGGAAATCCGGTTTGTAATTATAATGAACTAGATCAATAATAATTGTTTACAATTAATGAAATTCAAACTGAATATAGCTCTTTGAGTTGTAAACAAGAAAGGAAAATTATATCAATAAGAGTGCATTATCATAAGTTTTTTGAACAAAAAAACGAATATAGCGTTTTTGTATTTTCATACATTTTAAGCAAAATTGTGATTAACCTTTTAATAAGGTAATTCTTGAGAAATTAGTGAAGAGGTAATAGTAATAATTTCATACATTGTTATTTAAACTACAACACATTTATTCTTTTTGAATACGGGAATAATTAATTATCCATGAATGATTAAAAGTTTACATGTTCTAACCCATGGAAATGAAAAAACATTATGATAGATACACACAAAAACACATGTTGTAGCATGTCATAAGTGAAAAAGAAAAGAATTATAGAAGCTTGAGAAAGAAAGAAAAGAAGGTTTTTGAAAGGATGAGAAGAAAGGACATCAGACGAATACTCATATTAAAGGAGAAGAAGGATATGGTGAGCTGAAGAAGAAAGCAATGGGAAGCAGTTTTGAAATCTGCTGAAGATTTGAATACCTAATGATAATGATGATGATAACTGGTACCTATTTCAACATACGTTCTAAATTTATTCTCTCTCTGAATTGTCGTTTTTTTAAGTGACCCGACGACCAATAATCTTAAAAGTGAAATATTTAATTTTTAAAATAAACTTAATACACAAGATTCGACATTTATTCTAAACGAAACAATTACGTTCCCAAAAATATGTTTTCTGAATCCCGAACTCAGGCTTGTGCAAACAATGTATGGCCCCTCTACACCCCGTTTTGTTGCATGCATATTTCATTCCGGAGCATCATACGAGGAACAAGAAAATGGCGTTTCCAGGAATTTACATAAAACATGCACAAAAGCTGCCTCTAGAAATTCCACGTTAGCTCTGTTGCCGCCAAAGGAATGTAGCGCCCTCTGGCAATAACACATTTCTCCCTCGGAGGCCTACAAACGCTTTTGTACAGGTCTCAGCACATGTTTTGCAGATACACATTAAAGAGTGCAACAACCTGACTATCCCGTGGCTCTTACGTCAAATGCTGAATTACATATGCATAAAAGATGAGAGAGCAATGGGCTGACCTCCCAACCTCATATGTCTCATCTGCATTGATCTATACAAGTCTCCGTCAGAAGAAGCAAACAATTATTTTTATTGCACAATTATACGCATTAGCAACTAATAATATCCAGCCAATAATTCAAGTTTACAGTTATATTAATTGACGCTGCTCATTGCTGTATTCAATAGCATAGTGGTTACGGTGCAACCGCGAATTAAGGGATCTTCCAGTCAAATCCCAGTCTTAGGAATGGACGTTCATTTCAGAGCCGTGGTATTGTGGCGCCTATCCAAACCACCATTTGTATAGCATCTACAATACCCTATTCATTCCCATTTCATCCCAAATATTGTAATTTTGTAGTATGAAAGTGACTATTTAAGCGCCTCGGGGATACGTTCCATATAGGACCTATTGTAAACTACCTGAGTGCCACATAGACACCGCCAAATCTCCCCAATGTCATTCTCCCTACGCTTACAAGTCGTCTCGGGATTAAGGCTAGCTAGCAGTGGGAGAGAGCAATCTGTTGCAGTGGGCATGCAGAGGCACAGCAAAATTAAGGAGTGGAGGATAGCCTCTCTAGAGTGTGAAAAAGGCAGATGGGTTAACGTGAGGCCACAGTTCTCACGTACGCCTCTGACTCGCATGTCACTCGCATGGGACTAGCCTGTGACTCGCATGGTCCCGTCTTCCCCCCCTGGCTCCGCGGGGCCCGTATATATTGGCCCTCGCTTACATGCGGCAGCACTTTTTGGAGGTTGTGCCGCCGAGATGTTATGCTTGCCGATGCAAGCCGCTAACCTTCGGTGTGGAGTAATGGTGGCTCGCCACACTGACAACGACGATGATGAAAATGAAGATAACGATACATTCCATAGCAGCTCAGTTCGTTGCCCGTATATATTTGTTTTTAGAGAACAATTGGATTCTAAAGAATGTATATAAAGTTCCTTTGTAGACTAATTATAATTATCTTGAAGTTCTTATATCTCATAAAAAATCCCAGGCAGTATTTTGCGAAAAAATTGATCTCACATTAATTTCAGATTGATTACATTCAGAGTTAAAGTTACTAAAATATGGTCCTAAGGATTGGATTTAAAAATATAATTGTGGCCAAAAGAATAAAGACAAAAAAGAAAATGAAACAATGTCTTATGAACTCCTTAGTTTAACTAAAAAATCTGAAACTATGATCACTTAAAAGGCCCCAGAGATTATGAATATTGTCAATGTAAAATCTTGCTAAACCATTAACATTATCGTATTAATAATGTATTAACTTATTATAATATCAGATTATGATAGAAAGATAAATATCTGACTAGTAAAATTAGCGATGTGTGATGGGGTATCGGTATCTCTGAGTGTTTAGAAATAAAATGAATGTTTCTCGCTTATCAATCTACTTCCAAAATATCTCAAGGGTATTAAGAAGTTGTTATTAAATTTTCCTGTTGAATTTTATCTTATCTGTTTATAATGCACTGGGTACGGACAGACGTCTAAAATGCCTACACTACAACCATTTTCAAAAACGTCTGAATAACACAAAAGCGCCTTCTAAGTTTCCGTTCTGGCATATGGCAACAACAATAATTTTGTATGCTGTTTCAGACTCGAATAGACGCTTGTAATCAGTAGATAATCCGTAATCCTTAATAATTCATAGAACAATTTAAAAACATGAGTAAAATGAGACAAAATGAACCCATTAACTGGCTCCCCCCAAATAGCACAGTGAAATATCTCAGTCTAAATATGGATACTAAACTGAACTGGAATCAGCACATTAATATTAAAATACAACAAGCAAAAAATAAGCTACATCAACTAAAGCCCATCATTAATCGATCTTTCATCTCCCCTTCCCAACAGCCATAACCATCTACAAAACCATCATCAGACCACTGCTTCTTTACGCCTGTCCAATATGGATCTCTGTCGCAAACACCAACCTTAAAAAGCTTCAAATAGTTCAGAACCATTTCTTAGAACCATCACAAATGCTCCTTGGGTTGTCACAAACTCACAGCTCCATGAATCATTCCAAATTGACTTCATACAAACACCATATGACATACCTCTCCACCCAGTTCTATCACTCCATACCACATATCCCACACATAATCAACTTCAGACTCCGGAAAACTCCTTCTCACAGAACCAGAATCAAAAATAGATATCCATACAGGCATTCCTAGTCAAATTTGCAGAAATAGATTGTTTTTAGAGGTGTCTGGAAAAGACTTCCTCACTCAGATTAGTTTATAGTGTAATTTTATGTAAATTAGAATGTAAGCCACATGGTTAAAGTAGGGTGTACGGTACACCCTTAGAGAAGCGATGCGAAATGAATAAAACTTCCCGATAGGCGATTTTCATGGCTCATACATTTTTGAGACGCCCTTATAAGCTTTGTCCCCGCCGCATTATTATGCCAAATTACTTTCAAAGGCAAGTTTTCTCGCTTCGCTCGCCCGGATCCAAGTCACGGCGAGGCTCGGGCCTTCGGCCCTCGCGTTCACTATAAACGACCTTGAGTCTATCCACCGCATAATTGCCAATTTACTTTTATAAGAAATCACTTCAGTAAGAACTTTATAAGAATGCCTCCAGTATTTAAACTGTGCAGTTACAAACACGTGAAGATACGCGAAATGCCTGTTTGAACGACTTCCGTAAGTGGTACCGTACACTAGACTTCAGCCAGCCACATATGTATAGTATTGTATCTACTGATCTATGTATTCTGTAAAACAATCAATAAAAAAATGAAACAGTTGAACGCATTTCATCGAGGAAAAAACAACACTTTCTTTACACTTTCGACCCATTTGCACTAACTTTTACCACTAGGGAATATACATTTATCCGTATTCATCAAATCTCGTTTTTCAGGTTTTCAATTTTTCTAACACTGTTGTAACTGTTTTTGAGCAAGGGCATGGCACGGAGTAGGGAGGTCCTAAGTGAGCGTTCGCCTGGTGGAATTTCCAAGTACATTGTGCAGTTTATATGTCTATCTTTTGGCGCAACAAACCTCTGACGAAGTCCGGGCCTACCAGCAGCGGCATATGCCTTGTGGCCATGAGTTGAGGGGATTTGTGGTTAGCACGAAGACTTCTACACACCTTATTCTGGTCTTTTCAACCTGAGAAGTGAGTTTTCTCCTCCTCAAACAGCAACGTATACTGGGACATTGCAAGGAAAACGTACATTATAATATGGCCCTACCGGGAATCAAACCATGGGTCGCGTCATGGAAAACAAGCAGGCTGACCATGAGCTATCCGCGAAGGCAGTTTATACACAAGTATTAAAAGTTACATTACAAACTGTAAGTATATTGTGTATTACCTTTCTATATCGCGGGGTCGAGTAGGCATGCGCAAGACAACAGTGTTAATCCGGCAATATGCAGTTATGCTTTGTAACGAATCAAAGCGCGGAGTGTCAGAGTTAGAAACAGTACAATACAAAGAGAAAGAAACCAGTAAATTATACATTCCTTTGTTTATTTAATAAATACATGTTTATTTTAAATTTTATATAATGAGTTTACAACCAACAAGTGATTTACTAATTTTTATGACTGAACTATCTTACTCAGTGCGCAAGGTAACACGATACAGACGATGTCAGGTGACAGCACGGCTCCATGGTATAAACTGCCCAGCATTGCTATTTAAGTGTTGCATAATGGTTCAGCAACTTATTTGATATGGTTTGCTTTATATTTATATATACTATACTACATTATTGCAGTATTTGAAATGACCGGCGTTTGTTAATACTCGTGTATTAAATTTATTCCAATGTTATACCAGAGTAATTCATTTGTTATTTCTAGGCAGTGTATGAGCTACTTACTTGAAAACTATTTTTGTGGCAGCATTTTTGCAACTGCATTCCGCTGGCATTAAAATTATTTCAAATGTTAGGTACCATCAAAATACTACCATTATTGCTTACAATTTGTTTCATTTCTCAAACGGTTCAGAGATACCACTCCAAAAAATATATGCTGCGGTATCAGCAAGAAAAATATTTACATGAAACTTTTAGTACTTTTAAGGAGTATAACTTACTCAAAAATATTTAAAATTTATTTTCAACTAATAATTATAACTGTTAATTTTCGTTTGAAAACCTTCCCAAAATTAACAGTAAACATGAACTTCCTTAAGCAAAATAACATTTTTGAACCAGGTAAATACCAATATAATATGAAAAAAGAATTTTTAGAGCTGCCAGCTGTCATCATCACTGCATTTACTAAGTAGCAAGACCACACGGCCGGCGCCGTGGTTCCGAATCATAGGTGTTTGGGGGTCCCTCAGTTGGAACGGATAATGCGGCGTTCGTGCCCACATTTATCTTAAACGAACTAAATAAATCATCCATTAAAGACTATATAAATCTTACGACCCATCTTTCTCATCTCTCCCCCAATCGCGCAGTACAACAATATTTCAACTTGGTAAAACCTATAATTCACCAAACAGAATAAGAAAACGAATCCCTAAAACCTTCAATCATTTACTCATTTGTTATAAGCTTATTCCTTAAAATTCCACCCACTAACATCATTTAAAAATTATCACAAATAACTCCAAAACTGGCCCCTGGAGTTTCTATTCTCTGGCTAATAACATGAATTATCAGACTCCTGAGAAAGGAGGTAACACATGCGGATGTCCGTCCCTAAGAGTTAATGTGTCGAGATTTATTTATTGTGAACACCCTTGAAAGGCAGAAATGCTAGGCAGGCAGAAAAAAATTAAACAAGTTTTATCTTCTCACAAAATAAAAACAAAACGCGCTAGCAAGGTAAGGTTGTATTTTCGTAATCAGATGCTCCGCACTACAATTGCGTCTGGTGGGTTGCTTACTTCTTTTTATGTAGGGACACTGAAGATTCCTAAAAGTTCTTTCCTAAAAACGGTACAACTCTTAGGTTACGAAGAGGCATATGTCCTACGTTTTATAAGTTGTGTAATTATGATATCTACGTAAGTCAACTTTTCGGTTAAATCTTTACAGCTGAGAGCAATCAAGAAATATAAACTTGTTGAAATAATGATTTGCATATCAACGGTTGTTTCAAAGAAACGTTCTTAACAGAAAGTAAATTAACACGACTGCCGCTTATATTTGTGCCGAATATATGTAAATATAAATAATGTCAATATTAAATTACAGATATCCACTAAATAATTATTGATACCCTTCACAAATAGTTTAAGTAAATGTATAAGAAATAATAATACCATGACTACTTACTAGGTGGTAGTACATGGTAGAACTGAGAAAATGAAAGCTTGAAGGAATATTAGTGATTCATAAACTACCATTGGTATTGATTAATTATCGTACCATTTGGAAGACCTTTTGAAATGATTTTTTATGATTATACAAATATTCTTACCGTTGTTGTAGTTGAGGTGACAACCATGGCAGAGCTAAAAAGTTCAGATGAAATGGAGACCGTTCGCTGCAACCTCGGCTTCCAGTCTCTTCATTCACGAGCTCTTCATGGGTAGCTCTGAAAAATGAGAATGTCTCATACAATACTTTTTATCAGATAATTTGGTAATGATTGATAACACCACATTAATTCAAAGCTGAAATTCGTATGTAAGAAAACAATCAAAAATCCCAAAAATAATATACATTCTTTAAAAACAATTTTCTACAAGTTAAATCTCTACAAAATACTGAAACTCTTTTGTTCAAAACGCTTTAGAAAACCTGTACGTGCATAATACGTTTTAAACATTTTTCTAACATACGTTATAGTTGTTGAGACACAAAGGCAACCAGAGAGAAAATATGAACTAGTGGTGCTACAGAATGGCAACAGACTTTCCCGTATTAGTTTTTCCTTGGGTCTTCGCTAGCTATTCGGAATCGCCACATACTCTTTCTTGCCAGCTACCATCTATCACCGCCAAAAGTACATTTTTTTTGCCATTTTCTTAATTTTTTCGGTTTCCTATTGGTAGAACAGAAACATTAATTTTAGAATATTAAAGAACACAGAAACCTAGCCGTAAATGGCAATTTTCTTTTAAAAATTATGAGCTGTTCAAGAGAAAATGGCATTTTAGCACTACTAAAAATGCGAAATTTGAAGCTCATTTTCACAGAAAATTTTTGAGTTTTCAAAAATACTTTATTTAAAGTTATTTGAAGCACTTACACTCACAAATATAATAATGTTTACAAATTGCTGGTAATGTGCATATTAAAGATGTGAGAGATCTTAAAATAAATTACAATTATGAAAATTTTGAAAAAACAAGAAAATAACTCAAAATAAACTTTACGCTATATTAAAGAGTGTAATTATCACTATCCGTTACAAAAGTTTCAAAAAAAAAAATTGCAGCCATATACGAGAAAATGGCCGTTCGTGACCGGAAATGCCAAAGCTGCGAGGAGGAAATGGCGGTTTTCTCGTCTTCTCCCCCCCCCCAAGCTCTAAATGCCTTCGCCGCCGCTGCGGCGAACGCGAGTGCTTTGTCATGCTGTTTGTTCTGAGCTCTTGAGAGGTTCAACTTTCCTGCTGGATGCTCTTCCTCAGTAGCAAACAGGCCCCCGCACTCGATGCTGTAGTCACAACTCCATCTACTGTCCTTCTCCCTCACACACTACTTCCTTACGACTCTCTCACACATCGTATCTGATGCGTACTATCGTCCCCGGAATCTGTTGAATCCATCTGGCCCATTTTCTTACAAACTTTTTTCCCCAACCGTTCTTTTCCGGAGGACCTCCTTATCTTAAGTTGACAAACTCGTCTTTCAGTTGTTCACCATTCTTTGGTTTGCTTAATTTTTTTTATTTTTGAACGTTTTCCATCGAATTTCTGTATGTAAAGTGTACAAATATTTCGGTTCGTTTCAGTAGTCACCACTTTTATCTTCTAGTTTTGTAATTAATTCAGTACAGGAAATTGCGCATAATCTTAAATTCCGTGATTTCCAAACATTAGTTTTCTGTGTCTTTTACGAGTACTATTTAACACAGTACTCGTAGTACTTTGTTACTTTCCCGTATACGTACGTATACACGGAGTGAATACGTAGTATAGGGAAAATTATGTTATGCTGCGCGAAAAAATGGCCAATTTTCGGCGGAAAAAAATTCATTGCCGGGCCGTGAAAACGAATAAGTGGATAAAACCACATGCTAAATTATGAAAAAAAATCCCCCAACACGTGGTGTAGACAGAAACCCTGTTTTCTAGGTCCTTGATACCGAAAACCCAATTGAAAGGAAAACGTCCGTCTGTCCGTCCGTCCGTCCGTCTGTGAACACTGCTAGCGCCTAAAACATACGTACGATTTCTTCCAAAATGGATATTCCCCGGTCGATCTGATTCTAGTCGAAGCTTTGAGATTTTGAAAAAGATTCTTTAAAATTTGGGGATACTTTATATGAAGCCCCCGGGGATTTTCAACATTTTCTCAAAAACGGCTCCAAATTTTTTCTTTAAATTTCTTGTATGAATAGAGGAAAATACACTTTTTAACATGGCATAGGTCCGATTTTCACGTACAGCTCTGAATTTTCGAAAATTGTGAAAGTTTGAATTTTTCCAGGCGTCTTTCTCCAACTACAAAATTGAAGATAAAGATTTTTTCTTCAAATAAAATTTGTTCTGCATATTGGGTTTCTTTAATAAAGGTCATGTAAATGTTTTTAAAAATTTTGGTGGTTTTCGTGCAATTTGTGCAATTTTAAAAAAATACAAAAACAAGATTTTCTCAAAAATGGCTCCAAATTTTTTTAACTTTTGGTAGGGATAACGGTAAATATACTCTATCAATGACATAAAAGCCATTTTGGTCTATCGGTTGTTTTTTTCAAAAATTACCAAATGTAAATTTTATTACTTGTCTCTCACGTCGTTAATATTTACATCATCGGCCATTTTTTCACATTTTTATATTTAGCAGTATACATGTGCTTTAAATAATGTCAAGTAAAGTTTTCTCGAAAACACAACCGTATTCTGTGAAAAGTAGCTCAAATTTCGGCATTTTCAGAAATGCTCAAACGCCATTTTCTCGTATATGGCTGCAATTTGTTTCTTGAAACTTTTGTAACGGATAGTGCTAATTACACTCTTTAGTATAGCGTAAAGTTTTATTTTGAGTTATTTTTTTGTTTTTTCAAAATTATATAAATGTAAATGTTTTGAAAGATCTCTCAGATCTTTAATATGCACATTATCCACAATTTGTAAAGATTATTATATTTGTGAGTGTAAGTGTTTCAAAAAACTTCCAATAATATATTTTGAAAAACTCGAAAACTTTCTGTGAAATGAGCTTCAAATTTCGCAATTTTAGTAGTGCTAAAACGAAATTTTCTCTTAAACGGCCCATAATTTTTAAAAGAAAATTGCCATTTACGGCTAGGTTTTTGTGTTCTTTAATATTCTAAAATTAATGTTTCTGTTCTACCTATAGGAAACCGAAAAATTAAGAAAATAACAAAAAAAAATGTACTTTGGCGATGATAGATGGTAGCTGGCAAGAAAGAGTATGGTGGCAATTCCGAATAGCTAGCGAGGACACAAGAATATAGAAAAACTAATACGGGAAAGTCTGTGTCATTCCGTAGCACCACTAGTTTCGAAACAATGTGATACTACATGGCAATTTAACGACGCTTCACGAAATTTAATTGATGATGTCGGATAAAACCGAAAAAGAGTTGATTCCCTCAATTTATGCTGTTTATAATTACTTGAAAAGCTTGAAAGAACATTGAAAATAGCGGGTTGTCCTACTGATAATCGAAATGAAATCGTATCGTATAGTCAATTTGGCTTCATCATAAATAGTAATATTTTTTTTTCTTTTTGGTGAGGTTATACTAGTTCATTTCCAGTTTTGCGTTACCACACTGCTGCCAAAGTCTTTTGCGGTTTTGGATTAATTATTTTAGTATCTAAATATGAAAGTTCCGCCAGACGGACAGTTTGACTCTCTATTAATCTACATACACTGTATATATTAATTCTAAGAGCACATTCCATATCTCCTGTAATATTTCAGTAGTATACCTTTGGGTTCCGGCTCTCACACGCAACCAATCTTTATAAATGATGGCTCTAAAGAAAGAGGAGACTTGACGAAATCTACTTTGACTTTAAAAATATGGATGATTTCTTTAAAAAAAAAACCATCAAAATATTCATGTACAATGCAACCCGCATTACGTGTCAACCTATATCGGCAAATAACTCATGAACAAAGCATTTTGGAGCCTTAAAATGTAAAATTTTGAGGCCAAAGGCCTCAAATTAATACAAATAATTAATCCAAAACCGCAAAAGACTTTGGCAGCAGTGTGGCCTCAAAGAAACGTTTTTCACATTATCTACACGATGAGACATTTTCCGATCCACTCAATTAACTTTTCGGTTTCACGCTTCAATACTATTAAAGCCACCTCAATATTTCAGCCCTTCCTCCTGGTAGCAATTTTTGGGGCGACACACTTAGAAGGCTTAGTTTCGACAATCTTTATTTACGCTTTCTGTTAACACCGTAGTTTGTGCAGTCTGACGAGGTTTATTTGCATAATCATTAATTCAAGATTTGCTCTCCAGCAACAAACTAGAAGTACTATTATAGTTGCTTGATACCTATACCTATGAAGATTGTTTCTTATACGTCTAGTGAAACTATTCAATTAACGTTTTTTCATGGTATATAAGTGCTGCGTACTTAATTGTGGAGTGATGTGGGTGTTCAGTGAAGAGTGAAGACTGCGTTTGTGTTTTACCTGTACCAATATTTTCGTTATCATTCGTTGAAAGTTTCAAGTCAACAGGTTCAGACACGTAGCTTTCTCAAAAGTAAAAAGCTAATATTTTTGTGGACTATCACGAAAAAACTAAAACCTAACTGACAAAGAATATTGAATAATTACTTCAAATGTCTTTAAAAAAGTTTTGGGAATTGTTCCAAGCAAATTCTCCATGAAATTGAATAAATATTAATTGAAAATTTCTTTTACACATTAATTGCATTATTTTTTTAAATTTGTAATTGTGTTAGTACATTGCAAGATACCTTTATAGATTTTAAACAAATAAACACGTTTCATTAACTACTTTCCCTCTTAGAATGAAAATAGAAGAATAGGGATGAGTGTGGTGTCTAACATGCGAGAGTTCTCGGGTACGCAGAGGTAGTGGGGGAAAACTTGTGCTATGGCACAACACAAAGAACAAACTTTTTAAAGTAGCTAAAGTAAAATAGCTTGAAATAAATGGAAAACAAAAATCAAAACGCGCTAGCCTACAATACTACGTGAATCAATTAAAAAACAACTAAATTTAAAATTATGGAAAGAATAGTGCAAGTCACCCGACAACTGCCAACAATCGCAGTCCAAACGCACGATTTAAATGTTGGCGGTATCTTGAAGTATGTACACCAACGCCCAGCTACTAACGCATATTGTAATAAAACACCGTTTGATATTAAACTCAAGGTGTCGGTTCGTTTAGATATTAAAAATGCAAACATCGTTTGAGCAACAGTCCCATGTACCGAAGTGGGCTTACTAATGCCTACTAAATTGTTTCTAATGCTAACAAATGGTATTTAGTACTCAAAGGTGAAAACATTAGTTTGATTATTTTTTGGCTCGGAATTGCTTTTGTTGAGGTACGTAAGGATGCAGAAAATAATTCAATACTTTTTAGTATACAAATAATTTTTCATTTTTCTCACCCCAGCAAGCTGGCATTCTGACTCTCCAAACTTACTCTGTTCTTCATAGCCAATCAAGAAAAGTTAAATAATTTTGAAATGAGGAGGTCTGTTCTTGCCTGATCCGGTATTTTTGCACTACTTTACTTCGCTTTCTGAAGAGTAAAAACCTTTTCTATTATATGACTATCAAGGAAAGCGAAATGCTAACTCTCAAAGTAGATTGAAATATTTCTTCAAATGTTGTTTTTAAAGAAGTATGCATTGTTCCAAAAGCATCTCTCTATAATGTTGAATAATCTTTAATTGGAAATTTGTTTCCAACATCAATTGCATTGTTATTTTGTTTGATATTCTGTTAGTACATTAGTAGTTCCTCTCCTTTATGAAAAGGATAGACAAATGGATAGGGAAAGTGTGGGATTTAACATGCGAGAGTCCTCGCACGGGTACGCTAGTTGTTATATATTACAACATGAGCGTTTATCAGATTGACAAATAGTAGCATTGCAAAGGGTATTTCATTTTATACATCTGCTATCATTGAAATATAATATCAGTTATAAAAGCTTGAAAAGTACTATTGCATTACACAGCGCATTTAGTATCACAGACTTTTACGCTTTTACGTCAGATATTAATAATTACAATTTAGATTTTAAATTGTTCTTACCAAAATTTGTAACATGAGCACATTACATTGTGAGAAACTTTACATAAAATACATAATTACAGTATTCTGATTCAAAACATATTTAAGTGCTGAATGAAAAAATGAGAAAAAAATGACATCGGGGGGCAGAGATGAGAACTGCCCCTGTGATGTTGACTTAGTAACAAAAATAATCAGCAATTTTGTAATATTTTCTCACAATTGTATCTCATTACTGGAACACACACACATGACAATTCAAAATTACCTTCACACTTCTGAATGTCTGCTGTATTTCAATAGAGTAAGTTGTGTGTGATATTTTGCTCTTGCAAAGTCCTAAGCGTATTTCTTCCAGCTAGAAAACATTCTGCCACCTGTGGGGATACAATTTTCTACATCCATTCTCCGAGACCCAACAGTTCGGCTTTAAAAAGAAAAACCTTTCTGAACCAGAGCGATTACTTTAAGGAACAAAGGAAGTGTTTCAGTAAACATTCACTGCACGGCACTCTGTTCAAACCTCGAGTACTCGCGCGAACTACAGGAGTAGCCAGACGTTTTATTGTCAGTAGCTTTAGATATCATATTCCTCATAGCATCCAATTCGCTTGCAAGCTATTCATTGTAAGCACATTGTTGTAGATAGTCTTTTTAGGCTACAATTGTAGCGAAAATTATTGTTGTGGTTGATAGGAAATTTGTCATGCAAGGAATCCGGAAGACGATAATACTATCACTGTCATGTACTATAGTAAAATACTATTGCCACTACAGCTAAATGACACATGAAGAATTGTCAATGAAGAAATAAAATATTTCGTTAGTTAATAGACGACGTGAATCGCTATTTTTTATCCTGGACTTAATGCAGATATATTTTAATGTCATAGTTTAAAGTTCTATGACTTTCACATAATATTTAAAAACTTTTTGAGGTAGAAAATTACTTGTTCAAAAAGTGTTTACTCAACTAGTAAAGACTAAAAATATAATTTTAATTTGAGCGAGTATGCAAAGATATTCCGATGAGGAGTAGCACCGAGGAAAGTAGAAACACGAACAACTGTACGTGGATTGTTGTTCGCATACAGTTGATTAGTGAAAAGAGGCCCATAAATCGTGTAGGTAGTTCAATGATGCTACTGAATGACAAATAATGCAGACGTATGGCCTATATACAACGTGTTGTGAAGTGATAAATGTACTGATGAGCAACGGTTAAAGAAATTAGAGAGCAATGGACAAGTGCATTAAATGTGATGAGCAATGTATTCTTCTGAAAGGAAACAAGTTTGACTTTCTGTAAATATGCAGATCTCCAACGAATCTTTCACTAAAAGTAAATAAAACCATTTTGTCTATGTTTGTTTCCCTAATAAATATTCACTTAATGTCACCAGCGTCCTTTCTCGCCATGTCAGGCAAATTTATGTGGCTCAATTCAGAACTTATTAGACCAATAGGTGAGATGCGTCACCTATTGGAGCTAGGAAAAAGATTTCAGTAAAAGCGACAAAAAAAATTAGGGATGCAAATTCTCTCTATCCCTGCCTACTACAATATTTCGATTATAATTTCAAAATGACGACGGTTTCAAAAAAAACAACTTGAAATAAAAATTTTAAAAAAATATTTCGCAGAAACAGCAATATTACGGTTAACAAAGTCTCACCTAAGGGGTTCTAAGTCAATTAGAATAGAATATTTATTTCGCTACTTAGGAATACATGGAATACTTCCGGTGGTTAGCGTTTTCTAAGCAATTACTCAATACACATATTTACATGTTACTAAATATAATTTTACAAAATTAATGTATTAACCCTATCATGCTAAATCTGACCTTAATATAAAAGAACAAGAATAATACTAAAATTAATTTTAATGTTAATATATTCTAAAAAATTACAATTTATTTAATATAATTTTAAAATTTTTGACATTCTGAGGGAAAGTCTCTAGCACTGCTGCAGGTAACTCCTTCCAATTTTATATGGCTCGATGGTATTTTGTATGGTTATTATTAATTCCCTTTGTACAGAAGATGACTCAATTGTTGCGCTTTGTCCCGCAGCGCTGGCCCACTGAACTACGTGCGCAGAGCTTTGGCTCCGGGCGGCACACGGAGAGTAGGGGTGCGGGTGCGGAGTGGGAGCGGGTCCTCATCAAGCGGCAGCGACGCCGACGGCGCCCCTGGGACCGGGGTTGGGCTGCCGAGGGAGGGCGCGCGCGCGCGGGCGGGCGGAGGCGCCAGGAAGCGGAAAGTGGCCGCCACCGGAGGTGCGCTGCGCCCCGCCCCCTCCCTTCCCCGCACCTCCAGTGAGCGGCCGCTCCCGACAACTCCGCTGCTGAGTTCCTTGCGCTCAAACTCCCTGAAACTGACACGTCGCTGCGCGTTTTCCCGCCACGCTGCCTGCACCTTCACGTTGCATTAGGTGATGGACCAAATGATTGGTTACTTACTAAGGAAGGAAGGGTGTACCATTTGACCCACATTGCTGTTACAATCCTAATATTCTGTTTTAATTATATAAAATTATTCAATTGTTGCAAAATAAGATAATTTATATTTATAATATATTAATTTGTTGTACCACACATTATTTTACTCACATAAAACATTGTATATTTTTCTTTTTCAATTTTCTCCTCCTAAACTTGACTGATATTGAACATGGTAGGAGTTTGATTTGAAAATCGCAGTGTTTATATGATGGTTTTCAACGCACTCTATTTCTTGTAGGGCATATAAGGATGTCCACTTTCATGTTTAGATATATAAAAGAAATTAATAAAAGCTCATATCTAACACAAAATCACTAAATCTATTAGTAATAATACACCAAAAATTATTCACAAATACTAACATGTGGGAATTGTTATTTTTTCGGAAAAACAATATTTTGGAGATAAATATGAAATTTCTCAACTCTGTTGAACCTTTCGTAAATGGCCAAAAGTGGACTTAAAACGAAATAATTGTAGCTTGACAATTTAGTGAATATTGGAATACGCATAACTATCGTATTATTATTATTATTATTATTATTATTATTATTATTATTATATCATACTTCAATTTCGTGTAATTTTAACATAGTTTGCGCAAATTTTCTTCCCTTTGTAACAACAAATATTTTCTATAATTTTCTGTGTATAACTAGCATATTGTTTTCAAAAATATACTTGTTTACAAATTATGTTGCATTTGTATCATATATCAGTTTTTGTTCTTGCTATAAGCTAGTTGCACCCGAGCACAAACGTTTGCTCATTTAGGTGTATCTGCTGTTTTTGTAACTTGCGTGAAAAGAAATATAATTAATATAAAATATAACCTGTAACTTATTGACCTCGTTCATAAAAAATTAGTGAGTTGAGCCAGTAATATTTAGAACTTAAAAACTATATAAACAATAGTATAAACAAGCATTTTTTGTAATTGACTATTGTTTGTTGCAATCACTGAAACATGCACATTGCCTGCGTTCAATTATGGAATTCCGGAATACCCCTTCCCAAAACTCCCGTATCATCACATACACAGATTTTTTCTTTAAAGAACTGTTTATTTTTTATAATTTGTAGTCTACCTCAGAGCAAATGCTATTTCTCAGAGTAAAACAAATTTGTACGACAAGTATTGTGATGAAAATTATAGTTTTATGACAATTAACATGGGATGGAAAATTTAGTGCAACGACGAACACGTGGCAGTTTCTCCTAACTATTACGAAACTTCCCATGCATACGTGTTCAAAAGGCCAGGTGCTGACGCGGACTATTCGTTTACCTGCCGTGTGTATGAGTAACTGGCAGTGTCTGAGTAGCTACCTAACAATTCGGGCCAAATTTTACTTGTGTAACTTGAAATTTACATGAATGTTCGTAAATAAAATTTCCTCCCTACAAGCACATTGAACAAAATCGATCTTTTCTTGTTCCTCTATATGCCCCTAGAAGTGAATTTATTTTCCCTAGTCTAACTGTTGTAGCAAATCTTCGTTAGTCCTGTTCTTCCGTAGACGGAAGTTACGTGTCCCAATTGGGTGTTCTTGGGAGGACTAGGAACTTCAGGCCCTGAAGGTGACTGTATTATTATTATTATTATTATTATTATTATTATTATTATTATTATTATTATTATTATGACTTTTGCACTTCTCCCACGCGTGGGCGGGGTGAAACATTCACCTGCCACTAGTGTTGCTGTGGCTAGGCTCACTCGTACGGCTCCGATGAGCAAGAATCGAGCGAGATCTGTGCATTTTCTCCTTCCATACTACATATCAGTAATAGTTTTCCTCACAATGCGACATGTGTCCAGAATGATAGCTTTTTGAATTGCTGCCAGTACATGCTTTTTATTTAGTTCCTGTAGCTGTTTAATGAGCGATTTTGTTACTATCCCGGTGGTAGAAATTGTCAGGGGACGGATATGCACTTTTTCAACCTTCCAAATCTTCTTTATCTCTTCCGCAAGTTCTCGGTATTTTGATATCTTATTGGAATATGCGGAGTGGAGATTATGTGCTAATGGAACTGTGATGTCAATAATGGTGACTTCCTTTCTGATTTTATGCAGCACTGTAATATCTGGCCTGTTTGCAGTGATGGTCTTGTCTGTTCTAATTCTCCCTATCCCAGTACATTTTCGCGGATTCATTTTCCAAGACTGGAGGAGGTTGGTAAATGGCACGCTTTCTACGTTAAGATGTTCTTTAACGGCCAGGGCACTGTGAACAATCTTTGCAAGTTGTTATGTCGTCGAAGGTATTCCGTGCCAGCAAGAATTTTACATGCCCCTGTTATGTGCTCTATTGTTTCGGTTTTCCGTTGTGCACAACCTGCATTTGTCGTCCAATGTTTCTTTCAAAATATATTTTCTGTAATTGCGTGTGCTAATGACTCTAACCTGTATGGTCATCATGAATCCAGCGGTTTCTCCATATAATTCCCTGAAGTTAACTAGATATGCGAAGAAATACTGTCAACATTTGTATCCTCGAGTTGATGAGGATAAGAACCGTACAAAGATTTTTGCTTCCATGATAGTAGTTTTTCTTCCATAGACTGAGAGGAAGTTTCCAGTTCTTGGTTGTTGAGCTTCAGTGGTGTTAGATTTGCATCTGCGGTGCACAATATTTCATACATGTGATTATCCTGCTTGGAATGGAAGTGTTCCCTAAGGTCTTGAATCTGTTTCCATGTAATTGGACGATGCTCATGATTCCCATTCCTCCCTTGAATGCTGTTACAAATCGCGTCGAGAATCTGTGCGGACAGAGCGGCAACGCCGATCCAACGCTCCACCGAGCCGACAAACCGCTCCAGCAACCGCGCAGGCCGGGGGCGGCGAAAAATACGTTACTTTTGGTCGCAGGCAGTGTCTGGCTGGCAACCGCTGTGGGCACACGCACTCGAGCCCTTGCGCTCACAAATTCATTCAAAACATTGTCTTTTCATCATTGTCTATGCAAAATGTGTTATATTGAACTACTTCAACTACAGTAAATGTTCAAGTTATACCTGAATTGTGTTGTGACCACACGTTAAGTAATTCATTGTGCATCAACTTCATTACGTCGTAGAATGGAAGGACTACCACTGCAAACTTCTCACCTTAAACTCAGGAAGCACGGTTGTATTTTAGCTTTAAGTATTGTACCATGTTATACATCAAAGGAAGGTCAGTGTTTTTTTGTATTTATGTATTCATTTGTCACTCAAATTTCTATGTAGTAAATTCAATTTAAACTGCAAAATATCACTTATTTCAGTTACCGCCATTCACTTCCTCATTTCTTCACTAATCATTTTGTTTTTATCTGAAACCTCATTTCGTCAGAACTACCAGAGATGCAAAACAGCAACCTTAAGTCAATTTTTATCATTGGTCACATGGCCACAACTGCAATTTAAACAAAACATCGGTCCTCATGGCCTAATGTTAAAACAAACATCATTAATCCTCCCGATTCAAATAAGAACATTGTTCTTCCGGGTCTCGAATGCATTTCAGATAAGAACAAATGCAGGTAGAGTTACCCTTTCTATTGCTGATTTGGGATGCCGCATTCTATGCTTGGTTAGCTTTACTCTGATCTGCCTCTCATTATTATTATTATTATTATTATTATTATTATTATTATTATTATTATTAATGAATTATGATATGATAGGATGATGATGATGATGATCATGATGATGAGGTGATCGTGGCCTTTTGTAACTGTCGTAGCATTATCCTTGACCCGCGGGAAACCACGAAAATCCCCGATCAGGATGCCGGCCCGGGGATCGAACGCGAACCTTCCGACTGCGAAGTGACCGCGCTACGCACTGAGTTACTTCACTCGGTGTGTAGAAAATAATACAGCCAAAATTAAAAATATGTGAGAACACTTTTTCATTTGACAAATTTACTTTCGTTCTACGCCGTATTGAATATTGCACTACGGTTCTTTAAACTATACGAACCGATCGTCTTGGTATTAAAACGTGCTTGAATGCGAATAATTTAAGGGTGTCTTGGAAGTCTGTAATCAGAACCACACCACACCCACTCCGCTCCTGCCGACCCCTGTCCTAGCCGCTCCACCGCCCACGCTCACGACCCTTCCACCACCACCACCACCATATACAATCGCCGTTCCACCTCTACGTCCAACCCTGGCTATATCCCGCGTTCGCTCTTTCTCGCCCCCATCCCCAACTCACCCACGTCTCACTGTCACCCCCCCAATCATGCCCCTTTTCTCTCTTCCCTCAACCCACTCACCCCTCTCCGTGCCTGGGAATGCAACCTTTGCTCACATCCCCACCCTGCCCTCGTCTGTCATCCATCCACACGCCTCCCCTCCCTTCGCCCACGCCTCTCTCCGCGCCCGCGAGTGCCCGCCCTCGCCTGTCCGCCCTCACCCTGCCCGCCCTCGCCCTGCCCGCCCTCGCCCTGCCCGCCCTCGCCCTACCCGCCCACGCCTCTCCGTGCCCGCGAGTGCCCGCCCTTGCCCTGCCGGAGGAGCGGCGCTTTTGATCTGCGAAGATTCTCATTTTCCGCGCTGACGCTCGTCGCTTTGCGCGCGCCGCTCGCGGAGAAGGGGGATGTTGACGCGGGCTCATTACGCTCAGCGCGGCGAGCGTTCGGGGTAAACAGGCGCAAAACAGGGCATTTAAGGGCCAAGCACAAATTAGACGCAAGGAAAAAAGAAGAAACGGAAATATACATCCGCTTATTCAACTATCGCTGGATAAATTTCATATAATTAAATTAATAAGTACATATTAAAATGTGTTTTATGTTTTTATGAGGTGTAATCCACTAAACGAAATTAAACTATGCCACATTCAATTCACTAAATAAGAAACTTGTTATATGTACTCTACCAATCATAATTAGGAAATTGATCATATCGTATACGTATTAAATTCATACGTATTAAGTTCGAGACTATGCAATACACGAAATAATACCCTAGGTCATACGTAAACGAAACTAAGATAAATAATTTAATTTTACTCAGATACGAATTTCGTTTATTATCAGTTTTTGTCATTACTAGCCACCGACATTACTTCAGTAATTATTTACCAGTCAATAATGACTGAACAAATCGGAGACCCATATTAATAAATCATTGTAATGATCAGTAGAACACGATTCAAGTTTTCTTCTTTCATTTCCTGGAGAGTCACTGGGATGCAACTTGTCTTTTTTGTGATTATTGCCAATGGTTTCTACGTCCACGAAGGTAAATTTAGTTTCTCTGGTATTTGTTGCACTCTTTTAAACACTCCATTCTTGGAATCTAACATCGTGTGTATCGATTCACAGAAATCGCAATCTGTGCGCGCAACCCACCCGTAAGCGCATCTTCAAATCCTCTGCCACGGGGGCAAAGAACTCTGTCTCTCTTAAGAGTCATCTCCGCACTCCCAGCCGTGATTTTATTGATTTTATATTCTTTTCTTAGTTATTTTCACAAAATAATTCTGTTCTATATTTTTTAGTAATAAATCAGTATTCTTGGTTTATTTTATTAACTTTCGTTGAAACTGACAGTGCATTTACAATTGAACTCCTGTACCTTTTCCTTAACCATCGTTGTACATCCTTAAGGCGCGTCGCGACCAGGGATATTTCGTCTTCTGCCTCCGCAGATCTCGAGTTCTTAGCCCTTAAGTAGACGTGCTGGCGCACAGCGTGAGCCATCGGCGGATATTGTTGGGCAATTTCCGATAGATGAGTCGACATTCGTTATCACTTCTTGAAACCTTTTAATGTAGTCTTGGCTTCCCGTGTGTGAAGTTTCGTTGTCCTCACTCAATCCTGGGTTGATTTATTGCCGGATCAGTCATCAATGGACCGTCCTGTTGCATACTGTTGCGCCGCGCGTAGAGTTATGTAGTCTCAAATTATCCTTCTGTTATGAACTTTGATTTCTCCACGTTGATGAAAAAATACTTTTATACTCACTGTACACAAACTAGTAAATTCAAATTGTATTCTTTTGAAGAACAAAAACTTATTGTTCCAGGAGTGATTTTGAGAGAGAAATTTGTCATATTACAAAACTTTTGCTCGAATACGAAGAGCAGGAAGAAGTGGTTTG
Source organism: Acheta domesticus (assembly GCA_031308135.1). Taxonomy (NCBI): domain Eukaryota; kingdom Metazoa; phylum Arthropoda; class Insecta; order Orthoptera; family Gryllidae; genus Acheta; species Acheta domesticus. The sequence goes on along the minus strand of JAHLJT010004567.1, from coordinate 119,205,024 downwards.
CAATGAATTGACTGTGTCTTTAACAATTGACTGTGATGATATGTGCCACAAATTGAGACACAAATATCAAAATATAGTTGGAGAAAAAACAGAAATATGTTTGGCGCACTCAGTGCGCTGCGCGTCCACTTATGTTCCGAAATTTGACGCGCGCGCTTAAGGGTTAAACGTGGGATTGCGCGGACGTGCGCACGATGCCCACTTCCTACACAAACGGGGAAGAGTGATTACTGTCCCTTGCAACCCCACACTCAATCTACGAAACAGAATTGCGCGCTGCAAAAAATATGGAATTGAATCCCTAGATGTTCCAATAGTACCACAATTAATAGCTACACGATCCATTTCTAATTTGTATTACTTTCTACCGTAAAATTCTTATTTAGAGCTATTTCTTAACCGTTAACTGGTAACGTTCGGTCACAGTGACGGGCGAGGAAAAATAAACTCACTCTCCTGTCGACCAGTGCAACGCAGGAAGTTTTGGTTTACAGTGCCTTCTTATCTCTTTCTAGACAATGTTCGGACGTGGGCTACCTTATCTAGTTGCAGCCGTTCGCTTCTGAGAATAAGTTGAAATTACATATTGGCCTCGATGATCGCACCTCACCACTAGTAGAAGTTTATACTTGGTAATGCATGGTTATCCTTAGTAAATAATTTTCATTTTACAGTGTATTTTCTTATTAAAATAAAGATTTTTTATGTATTCAATATCATTTCAAAGCTCTTCTATGTGTATTTGAGTAGTAAACTATGAAGAAAAAAAATGGAGCAATATATGACCTAAAATTCTCGCAGTGAGTAAGTAAAAAATATATTTTTTTCCGTTTTCTTTATAAACTACAAACTCATCGATTTTTCTCTTTATTATGCCTCTGTTAACGTGCAAAAAATTGTGAATTCGAGGTGAAGTGAAATAACGAATATAATCAATCTAAAACATCCCCGGTAACAGGGACCGCACGTCACCGGTAACAGAAGTTCGAAGGCACGTCACCAGTTGACGGTTAAACCACTAGAAATGTATGTGTATTAGTTTAGGGTCGGCGGTTAATGTCACTTTTTCCAGCTAGCAGTGTTATCAGGCAAGGCCCCTGTTTTTAATTATTATCCACGCCTGGGGAAGGGAGACATGTGATGAGCGTGACGTATCACTTCACCGTCTGTGAGATACTTTGCTTGTCCCACGATTCATTTAGTCAAAGAACTGTAGAATATAAGACGATTAAATTAGAAAGCTACAGCTATAATTTGTCCCGATCGAGAATCGAACCCGGGACTGCACAAATGAAAGCTACACGCAGTCCATGAGCCACCCGAGGGGACAAATCGTAAGTTATAATTTTCAAGGAAACAAGTTTCTATTTTGTTTTAGTTGCTCAAACTCAACTTAACGATACAATCTTGGGAACGTAGGAAATAGAAGTTTCAAAACCTACAAATACTTTGTAGCAACCAAAGAAACACTACCTAGCTATAAAGGTAATAATTTTACAATAGAAATTAGTTCATGAACATATTAAATAATTACAAACACTAACATCCCCAAAGCTCATCCCCAAATGGAATTTTTAGTTTTCCTGGCTAGTTTTTGTATAAAGATAAAGAATATAAATGCATAAAGATTATCCATAGAAATACATTTACATTTAATCTATCTATTAATAAAATGTTCAATAAATAAAATTTTGTGTTATCTTCATATTTCACAGTTTTCTTTCTATACTTAGGACAAATTACGAACAGGTTATTTGTCAGATCAAACGCTAGTTTTGACAAAATTGACGAAAAAAAAAAACCAACCTGAATAAATTTCGCCAGAAATAAACTTCAAAAGTGCCGAGTTCTTTGTGTAACACGCCACAGCCCGCAACGCTTTTGCAAACATATCCCGAAAGACCCCCGGCCCAAATAAACAAGCCTCTCCCGTCGCCGGCATTTCCGATTCTTCCTTTCACCAGGTTCCGTGCAGCGCCAGGGTACCCGCAACGATCCAACCTCAGACCTTTCGATGCCGATGCATTATGCATCGCCCCGGCGACGCGGTTGCTGCCGCGGTTTCTGCATTTCGGCAGCTGAGGCCGCGACCGCAACCCAATGCGTGCAGCGATCCTTTCAGCGGCTCACGTCGCCTTTGCCCTGCGCGGGACTGCTGTTGTGTGCGTCGTGCCCACGCAACGAGAGAAACAAAGTTGGAATTTTCGAATCGATGTAAAAGGATAAAAAAAACTCCGAAACTGAAAAAGAGGGAAATAATGTCGCTCAAATATTTGCATACGCATTTGCGTAATAAAATTGTTGGGTGATGAGCGGGCTATTTAAGAAGGGTCGGAAATCGGAATGAAGAGACTACATTTGCAACATAAATAGGTTGTGTAATATTAAACGAAGTTTATGTAAATGAACATTCAATCTTTTAAGAAATGTTATTAAAATTATAAAGTGTATTTGTGCTTTAAAATAAAGTAATCTAATAACTTACAGTTGAAATTCTGAAATGTGTGAATCTATATGAATCTGCCTACCTGTGAACTAAACTTTTGAACTTGTAAAAAAAACTAAACTTTTTAGCGGTCATCAGATGATGTAAAGGTGATGTAAACGGTGATGAGGTAAAAGGTGATGAAAGCGGTGATGTAAACGTTTGCTGGATTATTCTAGAGCCAACACCCATTACAGTGCATCAATTTACAGAGCTACTTTCGCTTCATATTTATTTTGTTTGAACTCAATTAAAATATCGATTACGGCCAGGTAAAGTTTGAACGGTTCAAGACAATCTCGGGAGAAACCTAGGGCAGGTGATATCGATTCTAATTTCCAAAATATTTTTAATTTAGATAAATTAGATTTTGCTAAATTTTATTGCAGGTTGCCTAACAGACAGTATTTTCTCATCGGCTCTCATTATTTTTTCTGGTTCACTGTCAACTCATTGTACAAGGTACGATTGAAAAGTAATGAGCCTCGCGTTAGGGTACACACACGTACAACTCTGTTTTCCGGTGCGAGAGGGCCCGGCGCCGAATGACGTCACTCGGCGGCTGGATTGCGCCATGTTATCAAATGCAGGCGCACACAACGAACGCTATCGGCTTCCATCCGCCAGCGCCGGCCAGCAGCCGGAACTCTTGGGAGTTTCGGCGCGCTGGCTGCACTCGCTGGTTCTCAGTCGAGTCGTGGCTTTGAAGTGTCTGATCACAAGATTCAAAAGAGATTGAGTACTTTTTTGGTTTTGATGTTGTTTGTGAGGCTCGTTGTGTGTAATAGAGGGGCAAAAGACACGCGAATAAATGTGGAAAAGTGCTGGAAAGAAATTTCTGCGTATATGAACAAGTAAACATCTACATAACCTCAATATGAATTTGTAATGTTAAAAGTTACATTAAGGGAAACATTAATCAAATCAACAGAAACTAAATGAAAATACAATTTCAGAAGCATTTATCAGTTTATGTGAGTATACACAATTAGATGATTATACACGACTTTCAGAAATGTATCTCCAATAACTGATGAATTGGACAATCGTTCTGTAGACTGTCTTGCAACGTTACGTGAAACCAATTGAAAAGCGTTATTGGGAAAGTTATCAAATCCATATTTATCAATAATAGTGTTTTGTAAAACAAACACACTTCATAATTCTCGTAAATTAACATTAGTCTATATCAGGTTAATATGTATTTTGAATATAATTGTCGAAAGCAGCGTTCAGTAATTCCATTATTCCAAATTTGGTTTACTATTATTCACAAAAACAGTGCATTTTCTACTTGGATGTCACTGGAAATAATTTCGATAAATGAATGATCCGCTATCTACCTCGCACACGCACGGAAATGAAGTACTAGGATGAACCGCTAGATCTCGACACTGTCGAATCGGCGTCCTGTGTGTCCGCCCTTGCTGGTCGAGCAGCGCTGCTTATCAGCAGCAGATGCCGGCGTCGGCGTCCCAGCGTTCTACGTGTTTGTACCCTTATAGTGACGCATGCGCACCCTGCAGCGGGCTTCCTTTGACAGCGACGGTGGTGGGGTGTGTGTTGGCTTCACAGCGAAACGCGGGTCAATTGCCTCCCAGCTTTCGGAGCGGTTGCATCGGTCATAACAGTAGCTCCTACACGGCAATATGGAAAGTTCGTTAGAGCAACGCTACGCGATCAATTTTTGCTTCCGGTTGAGCAAGTCTCCTTCCTAAACGTTCGCAATGCTTCAACAGGCTTTTGGGCCTGAGTGTCTGTCCTATTTGCAAGCCAGAAAGTAGCGCAAGACCTTTCGTGAGGGCCGGGAAGAGGTGACTAACGAACCCCGGTATGGACGCCCATTGTCGACCCATACTGACGTGAATGAGCAGGGAGTGCGTGAATTTTTGAACACGGACCGGCGTTTGAGTCTCCACAAGTAGCAGTAGCCCTGGACGTATCGGAGACAACGCCCCCCGCCACACTGCCTTCATCGTCATCGAGTTCCTGATCCGAGTCAACGTTCTCATGGAGCCCCAGCCTCCCTACAGTCCTCACTTGGCGCCACCTGACTTCTTGTTTCCGCGCTTAAAATCAGCGCTGAAGGGAAAACGTTTTCGACTCCATCGAGGACATCCAAGCAAATGTCGAGACAGCTCTTGCAGAAATCCCGGAACAGGACTTCAGGGATGCCTTTGAATCCTGGAAAAGCCGCCTACAGAAGTGCGTTGATGCCAGGGGTGCCTATTTTGAAGACTATTAGTCAGTTGTCAGTTGTACTGATCGGCTCAACAAATCTCTCCTTTTTGAACGAAGGCTCATTACTTTTGAATCCTACCATGTATAAACACAATATGCTTCCTCGGACAAATGTCTTTCGTATTTAATTTTATAATGAAATAGGTGAATTATTTCATCATAAGATAATTGTGTATACTAAAGAAATAAACGAGGGGTGCTAGCAATCACATACTTTCTCTCATTGCTTCTAAATGATACGCAATATTTTATTATCACATAAACCAGCAAAAGTGTTTTGAATCAGCAATTTTTCCCCTCTCCCAGACACGAACTCAGATCCTCAGAGTTAACATGCCGGCACACATACCACTGCGTACGCAATCTGGGCTGTAGTTTGAATGGTCCAACTCTTTAAAGCCTTCCGTCATTCTTTGCAATCACACAGCAATCTCCTTCTTAAGTCTTTGTAAATTGAGAAGTAAGCACAGGTGCGTTGTCGTGAAAAAACACCATGAGATTTCACGTACCGCTCTCCACAAACCTGAATGAGATATTGTTAGCACATCTTCCCGGCGCTCCCAATAGACAGTAATTTTCGGTCAGCTAGGCGCTCTTTGTGGAATCTTCCCGCCTGTTGTGGGAGTTCCATGGTGCAGCAGTGTGTTATGGGGGCACGAATATGAATTTCGCTCGTCCCACTTAAAAAATAATAATAAATTTGATTTTTCCGCTATCTGCGCTTGGAGTGTCTACGTTTCCCGCATGAGAGGCGAGAGCTGAGCGAGAGCCGGCTGAGAGCGCGGCTATCGCCCCCTCTCTCCGCCGCCGCCGCCGCTACCCTCTCTGCCCTCCCCGCCACAATCCCGCTTGCCCGGTTGCCCCCTCCGCCGCCCGCCCGGAGAGAGTTCATTTTGGACACGTGGCGGGACGGGAGAGGTGGTGAGCGGGGCATGGAGTGCTGAATTTGCGGCCCCGGTGAACTGGGGAGTGCGTGCGTGGGTGCGTGCAGGCAGTGGACTGACTGGATGTGAACCCGTGTCCACGGATGTGGAGATCACGGCGAGAGAACAATCTCGCGGGTACTTGTTTCGGCGATTAGAGTGTATTTTATACCTCCTACTAGATAGCTATGGTTAGAGACGAGAATTTTATTAAGAGTGTAGCCTTGTTTTGTAACGTCTCGAAATGTAATTAGATTAACCATTCATTTTTGCCTTGAAAGCTCTAGAATACTTTGTAAATCTTAAACTATATTCATTTGTTTATTGTATCAATCATATAACCCTGCCTAGCAAGCGTGCTTGTCATTATACGTTCTACCACAACATTGTAAGAGTTTTGGAAGTTGTTAAAAGTTTTTCGTTTCTTTGACAGATGTCGTCTGCAAACGTATACCATTACAATTAAAGATTAGCTATATAATGCTTAGATGGTCGGACTTAATATTTTTTAAATATTGCATCTAGTTTTATGAACAGGGAACAAGACGGATGCATCAGTTTCTAATCATGGCCGGTGAGTGACATTCTTTGGAAGTCTACTCAAGGTCAATACCTTTCTCCACAGCTTAGAGCCCGGTCTACACTGCATGAGAGATGATATCATAAACAGATGTAAAATATTTTATATATTTGCTGAAAATTAATTTCAGCAGAAATAAATGAATAATATTCAAATTTAAAACGAGAGAATCCAGATAATATGATTCCCTTAGATTGCAAACGAAGGAAGAACCTGCCACAAAAAATATATATTGTTGAAATGGGCAGCAATATTTCCGAGGTCAGAGAACTTAAAAATTGGAGGTGTTGATGGTACGAATAAATATATATATATATATATATATATATATATATATATATATATATATATATTTAACCATATAGGATCAATTAAAATTGATTTCAGGAATTAAACTTTAAAAAACATTTATTAATGGCTCAACGTTTCGCACGTTTTGTACGTGCCTTGTCAAGAGCAATTATGGCAACGGTTAACAATGTTATATAAATTAACATAAAACAATAGAATTTACAATTTTTGAGTTAAATATTTACATTGCTGTTACATCCACAAAAACCTTGAAGGCTTGCCAATTAAATAGTTACATTATGCAATTTATTATACTAGGATCAACAGGAAGAATTTACATCAATTTTAATATCAAGAACTTAAAAATGACATTTCATTTAACGTTAAAATGGAATGTCATTTTAAATAATCTTATTTTAAATTATTCACACACCAATGTTAGTGAAATACGAAGCATTACTATCCAACCTGTTATACAAACTAGTTCTACTGTAGTAAACTTTGTTTCACTGACTAAATAATTTGAAGGTAAAGTCCAAAATTACAATTTGTTAAATTAGACTCTTAAACAAAATTGGAATTCACGTCACACCGAGCTTTATCCAAGAAATGTTTGTTCTACTTATAGCTGAAATAGTGCAAACTGTGTGCTTTGTTAATTAAATTCGACGTAATTACGAATCTCTGAAATTTGAGGTAGAGTGCAGCAGAGCCAGTACTGTGCGAATACAAGACTAGAAGACAAAAAGGTTATATGGAGCGCGAAATTACACAAGAACGAATAGAATAGCAACGGCACACGAATATGCGCAGTAACTGTAAAAGATAAAGAGAAACAGGGAAATGGAACAGACGAAGGCATAACATTAAGAATCACTCGTAGAGATAATAGGAGCTCTAAAATGTGGAATGAATACTGGGTCGTTTTCTTGAATTCTAATTACTAGTCACATTGTTGTTAATATTAACTCACAAAAAGTATAGAAGCGCTCAATCCTGTCTTCCAACGTCCTAAAATAATGCTTCAAAAGTGTATCGAAAACAAAGATTACAGAAAAGTAGAAGCACTTCAAATTCTCATTGCTGCAATGTTTTCGAGAAAGAAAAAAATGTTTAAAGATAAATAATATTTTTTATGAGAAGAGCAATAATGAATTATGACAAATTATACATTACTCATTGGCAATTTTTAAATCACTTTGTAAACCCTAAACACTGAACTTAATTGCGAATTACAGTCGAGTCGTGCATATTATTCCAATACACAGTAAAAATTAATGGATGGCAATATAATTTGATTGGACGCAAGCTCGTGTCTCAAAAAGCCGTGCGATTTCCTCTCAGGACGATCCGATTCAATGTGAGACGATGCGAATCGATGTGGCGGTAGCTACAATTGAGAAGAAATACACGCAGAACTACTTGGATAACAGTTGAGAAAGAACATTAATGAAATCACAAGAGCATCTGAGATTATATCTAAATAATCTAAATGCTCCACCGCATCACGGATTTCAATAATATAAAAACAAGTACTACTGTAAAATCTGTCTAAAACCGAACCTGTACAAGCCGGAAAATTTCTCCCGCCCGCGAAGTTAAATGGCATCTTTACGCGGCATAAAACGGAATCTGTCCAGCGCGGAAACGGAACGATTTTTCATTCCTGCAAGGCGAAAAAAAACTTCATAAAAACGGAATTTCTGTTAATTTAATGCAGTTTGCAGAGAGACCGGAGATACTTTTATTGGAATGACTGCATCTGCAAGTCTGTTTTAATATCTCTGTCTGTGTTATGTGTTTCACACGTGGCCGCCCAGTGAAGGAAATGGGCTCCCCCTGTTATCGTAGAAATTCGACCTTGAGGTCATCTGTCTCTCACGGCGTAGGCCGTCGGGGAATTCCCTCTCTCCCGACTCTGTAAGCGTGGGTAGGTATAAGGGCATGGCTTCAATTAACGCCTCTCCCTGCCTCGCGTTGGCAATCGTAACCCCTTCACCAGAACCTAATTGCTCAAGGCCATGCGAGGGTGTCAGGTAGAACTATACCGCGATTTTTTAAACTTTGTCTCTCAAGGCCCGTCTTCACGATGAAATATGGCACGGTATTTTGCATCTTTCTCAGTCGTACCGCTACATATCGCATGATCTCGACCGTATCAAGCAGCGCTTGCGATCATGCGACTTCTAGCGGCCAGACCGGGAAAGATGTGAAATGCCGTGTCCATAGGCGTGAGAAGACGTGAAATGTCGTGGCCATAGGGGCTTGACAGGCAGCGTTAGAAAAATCGCAGTGTAGTACTCTGGGCTGTGACGCATTGTGCGCTGAAAGAGTCTGCGAGAAGTTCGGATGCAGCCACTAGCCAGTGAGGTCATGTGTTTTTATGAGTTTCACAACCAGTTTGACAATGATTGAAAAACAACATAAAACTCTACATATTAAAATTTTTCAACGTAGGAAAACATCTGAAAAGGTGTTAGTAAGAGAGAAACCCAAACACAAAAACTCTAGATTAATGTTAAACATAGTAACATTATTTAAATAAACAAGTCATGAAATATTTCTTTTTACCTAATTGTCAGAAATAATTATGTTTAATATTCATTTATTGATGATTTCTTCCATAAATGAGTTTCATGTTAGTATACGTTTTATAATTATAATAAAGTCATTTTACTAGTTTTAGGACGGAAATATCAACATAAAAAGTGTCATAAACGGACAATTCTGCCTAAAACGGAAACCTCCCTAAACCGGAATTTTTTTTGTCCCAATCGTTTCCGGCTTAGACAGATTTTACTGTATATGATTTTTAACTGAGTTTAAACGTTGTCCAATGCTGTCCTGTATAATTCCTTCAATATTGGTTGGTAACAGCTGCAGTATGGGTCCATGCATTCTCATGAAGGAGAACAATACTTAATGAATTTCTGCGTCTTTTCGACAGGTAAGCAGCTTTAATATTCCTCAAGAGCTCACAATATTAAGCTGTATTAACTGTTCGTTGCTCGTACAACAAAACAACGTACACCACTCTTTTGGCATCCCAGAAGACTTGAGGACTTTGTCATTAGGACTTTACGGGCAAACAAATGAGTCTTTTCTTGACTGGCGTTGATTCATATTTTGATCGCCATTCCATACTACTCTCCTTTGTTTCATGAGTGTAGTGGTGCACCCACTTTTCATCACATGTGAAAATATGTCTTAGAAATCAGTCTCCATATCCACCATAACGGTACAAAAGTCTTTGAAAAGCTCCATCCTTGCAGTATTCTGATTTGCATTCAAAAGTGTCGATACCCAACTTGCACAGGTTTTCCGATATTTTAAGTGTTTTTTAATGATTGTTTGCACACTTTCATAAGGTAATGAAATTCTTTCACAAACAACACGAGCAGTTATTCGTCTGTCATCACGGATAATGTCTTCCATCCATTCTCCGAATGTTGTCCAACTTAAGGCTCGTCTGTGGACGTCGAGCATGAGTGAAGTTGGAAACTCTTTTACGTCCACCACTAAACAACTTGTACCATTTGTAAACTTAAGGCTTTAAAAGGGTCTCACCACCAAATTTTCCACGCAATTGCTTCAAAGTTTCTGATGGTTTTATACTTTTTTTCATAACAAAAAGAAGAAGAATGCATTTCGCAACTGAAACGTGTATCTCAGTCAATGATGTATACATATGATACCTAGATGGATGACTGTCACCTTGGCGGTGAGGCCACCCAAGGTGCCATTTTGCACGGCAAAAAACCTTGTTCGTATTGCCGAAAGCGGTGTGTTGTAGTGAGTTTTCTCTTGAGTGATTAGTGAAACATTTTTTTCTTTTGATTTTTTAAATGTTTTCAATTTGATCTTTACTTAATGTAGTTGTTATTATCAAAATTGGCCCAGGAAATCAATTATTTTTTGCCTTTGTTTTATCCATGTTTTACCACTATAAGGTGGGTTTCACAACAATATCGTTTAGTGGAATCTTAGTCTTTAAGTGTTCATGTTTTGAACATTTTAATCTATTTATTTATTCTCTAAATGTATGTTTTGTTCTATTTCCTGTTATGTAAAATTAAAAGAAACATTATTTATTATTTGAATATTTTCTTTCAATGGTGAAAGGTATCATTTGAATGTTTGTTCCTGCAAAAAAGCTTTGTATTCATATGCAAATAAAAATGTCTGCCCATAAAAAGTACATAAGTACTATATTTCTCTAAGTGTATTCATTTTAAATCTCTCTGCACCTCCCAAATCCACCAGTTATTTACAACCATCCATTAAGAGATAAAAAAAGGATATTTGGAGTGAAACGCAGTTTTTCCTAATCACATGAGCAATAAGTACATCTTATTCTTATATTTGAAAACGGAATATTGAAACAGAGAAAGAATCCTTAGTAAGAAAGCTTCTGTAGTAATAATAATTTACTGTCACGTGCAGTATTAACATATACTACTTCATAAGAGATCAAAGAAGTTTGTACCTGTAAGTCATCATAAAAAAGTCCTCATTTTTGCAAGTCTCTGGTAATACTACGTCAATGCTGTTCGTAGTTTTATGTAAATTATAAAATATATTTCGACAATTTGTTGTTGCCTACAGCTTTACTTTCTTATGATGGAACAGAACCATGTTAATAAATACAATGTATACGTGTTACACTCGCAAAAATCTACCGTACCGTCATGGGCTGCAATTGACATTCGAAGCTTTTGCCGTGCAACATGGCTCCCTGTACGGCCTCACCTCCGCCTATTGGGAAAGCGCGGAGTCAGCCATCTAGTGGTATTTATATACATCATTGATCTCAGTTCACTCGTGGTAACCTTGTGTCCGCTCGTGATAAATACAAACAATATGGACTCCAGAAATAAAAGTGCAACGTTGATTGAGAAAATACATTACCACCAACTGCGAACATTTGTTACATACCTGACGACAGAAAATATCACGGTGATTACAAATTCTCGTCCACATTTGATCCATATGTTATGAAATGGCTTAAATGCCTTTAGAATAACCATGTAATATAAATTAATGTGCACTTCACGATGCAGTCCTACCAAATAAAAAATATAACTTGGATAGCGTAACATGACTATGTGATTTTGAGGCTTTGGATCTGAAATATCTTCTTTGCAAATGCTGTTACGCATAACTACATAGAAAGTAAAAATCATACATAGAAAGAAAATTGTAAAAATTTGATATTGAATATATCAGTAATTTTGTTGGTAACATACGATCATGTTGACACTGGAATGTCTTACCAGGCACCTCTCACGAAAAAAATCAATTTTAGAAACACACATGTTCAACATTATTATTTCATTAAATTCAATTGATAACATATTCAATACGAGTGAGAGAAAATGGATGAAATTCCCATAACGGTGTGGAGAAGGGACACGAAAGGGGGACTGCGCCCTAAGTACACTGTGTTGGACGACAGAAGGTCGAGGCGTGACTGAAGTCGCGCTATTTGGACCGGAAAATACGCACGAAGTGGTGGGGTCTGGGAAGAAAGGGAAAGAAGGATGGAGATGTCGAGATAGAGTGATGGAAGTTACGGCTTGTAAGGGAGAGAGTATAGGGTAGGGGCGTCATGGTAGGGTCGTAGTGGTGAGGGCGTAGGGGCGGGGGCGTAATGGCGGGGGTAGTGGCGGGACGCAGTGGCGGAGGGTAGTGGCGGAGCGTAGTGGCGGGGGGTAGTGGCGGGGCGTAGTGGCGAGGGGATAGTGGCGGGGGCCTAGTGATTGAGCATCGTGGCGGGGCGTGGTAGTGGGGGAATAGTGGCGAGGGCCCGCACTGCATAGATGCGGGGGCGCAGTGGCAGGGATCTAGGGGCAGGGGTCTAGAGGGAGCATAAATATGGTACCTAGAGGAGGAAATGGAAAGGCGAGGGCGAAGAGTAACTGGACGTAAATTATGAAGGGAGGTGACCAAGCAGAGAATGCAGGAAAAGCGAGACCTAAAGGATAGCCTACACTGTGATTAAGAAGTGGAAATGAAGTGGGGTGAAGGCACAGGTCGGAGGGGCAGAGAGGAGAAAGTGTACGGAGCGGCGAGGCGGTAGCGAGACGTTTGAGCAAAGAAGTGGGGAATAGGAAACTGGTAGGTCACGTGGGGCGGAGAGCTGGCGGATGGGAGGGTGTGGGTGGAATGAAGAGGAAGAAAAGAGGCGATATTGAAGAGGTGGGGTGGATCCTCCGGTAGGACAGACGCTGCCGGACAGTCTGGAGAAAGACGAAGGGGTTAAATTGTGGGAGTGGGGGCGGATAGGCGGTTTAGCGGCGCCGAGCGCCGGAATCGGAAAGTACGCGGACGGAAAGGCGGGGGAGGCTGGCGTAGACACGAGGGCGGGGAACGCGAGGGCAGAGGAATCGGCGCGTGGGAGGCGGCGCGGGGGCGTAAACAGTCCGGCGGCGGCGGCGGAAGCTCTGCCTGAGGGACGCGGAGTCGGGAAAGGCCGAAGACCCAACTTTGGTCCCTGGGGCGCGCCACTCTCCGGAAGAGGCTTCGCACGCAGTCACCCTTCGCTCTCACTCTCTCACGGCGACTTGGAGAGGGCACCTCTTTTCTGGGAAAGTTTTTAATATTACGTTTGAAGTGGCATCAATATTTAGTCCTATGTTGCATGACAACAAAAGCTAATTAAGGAAAAGTAAGATAATTTGGTATCAAAATGGTTTAAGAATATGAGATGCTTATTTTCTCACTAAATTCTCTCAAACTTGGCTGACAAGCATTTATTACTCCTTCATTCCTGTATTGCTCGTACTACAAAATATTAAGTGGCTTACAGATGTATTGAATTTTGAAGGATGAATATATAAAATAATATATTTCAATGATATGCAAGACAGTAATGTAAATATTTGATGACGTATTCACGTAAGGGTTTATAAATTTAGAATTAAAATAAAAAAATAATAAATACCATTTGTACTCACTCAAGTTCAGCAGAAAATTCACCATGGTTATTGCAGCCATCAGTTTTTAAATGACCTGCTTATTTCCATTTTTTATGTACAGTACGTCGCGGCGTTTCTTTTATATTTACACAATGATAGATGTCAGTGTTTTCTGATTGTACTCTCGGTTTCCCTGTTTCGTTTTACGTTCGCATCATTTTCCTTGAGACAGTGTCTTGACGTCGGGGAAACATGTGTTCATTGATATTTGATGTGCATATTTCCAGTCTTACAGAGAGAATTGTGAACGCTTTAACTTGATAGTTTGTATTTGTTTTTTCTTGATATTTACAAGAATGTAGAATTGGGCTTTTCATTACTCAAGATCATCGGTACTTTAATTTTTCTTCTCATTTCTTTTTATACATTCCCTCCTACACAGATTCATTTTTTATTGCTTTGAGAATACGACCAGTTTCTGGACATCAGGTGCTTCTAGTATAGCCCAAGGGAGGCATAAATATGATTCTAAAAAATGTATCTGATATGTGTCTAAAGAAAAATATCTCGGCGAATATCTCCAGAAAGTCTGGACTCGCAGCCACGGCTGACCGTGAACAAGAAATCGATACGAAATACAGCGACTCGGTCGGGTTGCTCTTATTTTCCAAACGTTGCGGTCACATTTAAACTCGTTCAGTACAAAGTCGATGTGAAACTACGAAAAACTCGCGGGGAGCATGTCCATTACGTTTTTATTCCGAGAGCGCCTTCTATCCAAAGAGTGTTATTTAGGAAAGAAGATGGGATGCTATTTCCTGGCTGTGAGAAATACGTTAAGAGGATTGAGAGAAGTCGCAAGGTCGCTATTTTGCGTCCTGTTTTCATTCCTCCGGGTGAAGGCCACAGTAGTTGTGTTCACAAAGCAAGAAAGAAGTAGAATCTTGAACACCAATTTTATGATCGTGGTGTGTGACTATAATTTCACATTAAATGTATTGTACAAGCTCAATGTGTATATATATATATATATATATATATATATATATATATATATATATATATATAAAATCATTATTACTATTAAAATATTTACTCAAAAGTTGTTGTAATCACCAACCACCTGTATTACTATTTTCTAATGCGCGGGGACATTGAAAAAATCTGTGGCGTCTCGAGTCATGTCAGAGGTATCTACGGTTTTGTAGATGGACAGAAAGTCAGATAAGTCAGAAAAATGAGTGTTTTGATTTTGACCGAAAAGTACAAATATTTGATCATGTTATCCCGCGTATTCTCATACTGCATGTAGTGACGGCGTTCTCATACACAGTGCGTAATTGTTCACGATGCGTCTGACGTCATGTGACAAGCAAAGTTTCAAGGAAGTAGCTGTACGCTATTACATATTTGCTATTCATGTGTTGCGTTGTGAAGGAGCAAATCTATACTTCTATATCTATACTAATATATAAAGACAGAACTGCACTGACTTACAGCGCGATAATCTCTGAATCTGCTGAACCAATACTGATGAAACTTTTGTATTAGCTTCCTTTAAAGGTCTGGAGTAACATAGGCTATGATTTACAATCGCAAACCTTACTATATTCACAAAATAATTACTTTTCCGGACATTTTTTCGCCTGGCTTTATATCACAGATTCAGTGTCAATAGTTTAGCTGCGCGCCACCAGAGGCAGAGGTCTGAGATCTTCTACTGTTTCATCAATGTAAAGGATTGTGTATTGAGAGGACTGTTTGTTTATTTTTCACAGTCAGTTGTCTAACCCTAAATATTTTAGTGTAATAGTAATAGGTTTTTTTCGCTTTATTTAGAAAAGTAACTTGAATATAGATTTTAATTGCGTGTAGACGTGAGTGCATTAAGTGTACAAGAGACTAAATGTTTGGAAGATATCATTTTCTGATGAATGGGGTTAACATTGCCGTAAAAAAGGTATATATACACATATGTGTAATTGTAGTGAATTAAGCATAATTATTATTTATTTGCAGATTAGGCGAGCGGCAGTGCGATTTACATGTTATTCTGAAACTGATGGAGGGATGCATGCTTCAGAGAAGTGTTTTAATATAGTAGAGAATGTGATAGTAGAGAGTACCTTTGGGTGCTGAAGGAACGGTTAAATTGATGACAGTTCGGCATTAATACAGTTTTTAGTAAAACGGCAGTACAATTAAAGTAAAATAGTATTGGTAAATGGGTATTTGGAGAAATTTAATGTGTGACAACGCTGATTTGAAGGTTGTTATTTTAAATAAGAGAAAAAGTGTTGTCAAGCCGGGATTCTCTATGATCTCGGATTTTTTGAGATATTATAATCGCATAAGTGGTTAGTGGCTCCGTTTGGTCAGTCACAATTTATCAAGGATCCTAAAACAAGTACTAGAATCCAATTAAAATTATTTTAATTACTTCTAACCGTTGATTGATGCGGCAAGATCAATTTCAAACTTTTCTATATAATTATGCGAGAAGAAAAAATATGAAAAAGAGTACGATTTATAATATGTCAAGTTATTGTAAGTTTTGGTATATAATACATAAAATTTCACAAACAGAATAACGTAAGTACATACATTTAATTTTTTACTTTAGATTTTTTTATTATTTTCAGTTATAAAGAGAAAGGAGTTTGGGAGCCGGAACCTCAATAGGACTAAAATTTAAATATCTTTTAGTGAGAAGTGCTGTAATGTGTAGAAGGTTTTTTCCAAATTGGAGCAAAACAAAGAGGCGTGATAGCGTGGAGGGAATATACGGTAGAATAGATAGGAGTAGGCTCTGCCACAGGGCGGGAATAGATCGCATTTCACTTTCTGTTTAATACAAAATCATGATAAATACCCCAGCAATGCGGGGTTCTTCATAAGCTAGAAAAATTATTAAACAGAAAATTAATCTAATATATAAAAATCAATGTTTGTTGGTTCGTGCTTAATGCGTTGCCGCAGCAGCATCCAATTGCGATAAAAATGTGTCAACATATTGCTTGCAATTGCAAGAAGAACACAGGCATAGTACAATTATTGTAACTCCACTAGATGGCGCTAGAGCACATGATAGCGTTTCAGTTAAATGCAATTCCCAATCCATGTGAGATTCATTGTTGCTGGGCGTTGCCGTGTGCTGTGGGGCAAGGTCGAGGAGAACACAAGGAGCAGGCGGCGCAAGTTGATGACACGAAAGTGAAAAAGAGACAGGGAAGAGAGGGAGATGAAAAATAAGAGATAAGGAAATAGAGAAAGAAAGGGAAAATAATTCAAGGAAAAAAGAGAGAAGGAAATAGAGAAAGAAAGGGAAAATAGGGAGAGGGGAATAGAGAGGGCTAACAGAGAGAGGGGGAATGAGAGAGCGGGAAAAGAGTCAGAGAGTGGGGGAAGAAGAGACGCAGAGAGGGAAAAAGAGTCAGATGGATAAAAGAGACACAGAGGGGGAAAAGAAACAGATGGAAAAGAGAGAGAGAGTGGGGAAATGAGAGAGGAGGAAAAAGAGAGGGGAAGAGAGGAGGGAGAGGAATATTCCATCAATTATTTCTTCTGCGGCAGTAACGCGCCGGGTACCAGCTAGTAAGTTTATATTTTTGGAATGTAAAGAACTAATATACTGTATATATAATTTACTAAGTTATTGTAGATTTGTGTAGAAACTCGGTGGGTATTTTCCACACCATCCACTAAGCCAATGATTTCGTTACACGCTCGGCCGCTCACTGCGGAGTCGCGGGTAGGGGCGTGACGTCGCGCCCACCGGCGAAGGAAAGAGGGCCTCAAACGCCCTCACGGGCCATTGCGACATCGGGTGGGGTCAATAGAGCGTCACCTGCATGTACACTATGCCCAGGTGCCGCGTTCAACAGCCGGTTGTCTAGTTAAACGCGTTCGAGAGGGGCCGCATCGTGGGTCTGCGGGAGGCTGGTTGGTCCTGAAGCCGTATTGCGCGTCACTCCGGTCGTACAGACACCACCATCGTGGCGGACACCACCACTCTTGGCGGAAATGGGTTGAGGAAGGCACGCACACACACGACATGCAGGATCTGGACGTCTGCCACGCGCCACGAGGAGGGACTCCGGACGGATGGACCTCCACGCATGAACTGATCCAACGGCAACGATAGGTGCTCTTCAGCGGTCTGTGCAGCCTGCACTGTCACATTCTGTACGTGTCAGTACCATTTTCAGGCGGTTGCTTCACGCCGACCGTTACGACGCCTGCCACTCACACCTCAGCATCGGCGCTATAGACTCGCCTGGAGTTACAGTGAAACAGTTCCTTACGTACCAAGAACATCAAATTAGTTGCTGTCCCATAACGCCAAATGTGAATGGCGGGCGGACTTTTACTTGGAGGCTTGCTGTAACATTACGTCAGTTGTATCGTAAGTAGCGACGCACTGAGTACAAGAACTCTGTATTTACATGCACTATGGGAATAGGCAGAATAATATTTGCATTTTTGGATCCAAATCGAAACTATCTTCTAGTTGCATTTTGCCTGATTTTCTAGGTTTCTAACAAACACAAAGACACCTCTGAAGTCTGTTTTGCTTTTCTAATTCTCACGTCAATTGGAAATTAATAATACAGATACTATCAGGAAAGAAGTTATCTTACAACAATTTTTTTAATGCAGTTTTATTTGAAGTTATTCATTTTTGAAAACGAGGAGTTCCTTCTTTATTGCGTCGGCTAAATTAGTTTTGAAAGGGAGAGTATCCACGAGAGCCTCTTTAATCAATCCGCAAAGACATCTGGACGTTCTGTAATTAACTAGGAACCTACGTTTGATAAATTCATCCACTCCTCTTAATTACTCGGAACGATCTTCTCTTTAACACTCGCTCTTCTTTTCTTGATCTAAACCTCCATTAAATCTCACGCAAATGAAAAACTGCTCAGATGGTGGAGGCGTCTTCCCAGAATGAGCGGGATACTTGACGGTTTGGTTAAGCAAAAATGGAAGCGCAAAAGGAAATTAATATTTTTCTTTAATTTCCTCGTCTATTACGAGAAAATAGCCCAGTACTTTCAGAAGACGTTCATAGTCCTGCTCTCCGGAAATAACTCATTTGAATGGGTAGGGGAATGCCGTTCATGGAGAACTTTAGTGGACGATCACGACTTGAAAATCCAACTGAGGAGGATTTGAAGTGATTCAAAAACACTGATAGAAGTATAAGAAGAAAACCAAGGTTGATTGATGTTTGCGAGCATTTCAACAGCTATGGTCATTAGTTCCTTGAATGTAGTGAATATTTTATCCCTGGATGTGACGGTCCTTACAGTCTCGATGGGTGGTGAGATTCTCCGCTAACCTAAATCTTGGTTTGTGAGGGATGTCCCCATCCAGATATTTCGCGAGGCTGGGTCATTGCCAAAGCCGGGACAAGCTCTAAGCTACCGACTGGTCTCCTGACATGCGTGGCAATGTAATACATTTTATTGTAAGTAAAGAAAGAGGATAGAACAAGGAAGAGGAAGGGAAGATTATGCGCAATCAGCGGCTCCGTTCGTTATGATACTGCTCCGGAATTCACCTGGCATTGATTGCGGAAACCACGTAACGCTGCCTATCAGAAAAATCGGCCATGAGAATTCGTCTCCAGGCAACGGCCGAATTAAGAAAGAAGAGAGAAGAAAATTGTGACTGATTAAAGAAAATGGCCAGAATCTTTTAATGTTGTCTAATTGTGAGTCTTGATTTCGGTAATTTGTAAGAAAAAATTAGTTAATTGCGTCAATTTTCACTGAAATATCTTGTAAAATCGTCTTTCTGGCGCCAAGACGTTTTTGTTATAATTACCTTTTCACAGTAGTTGTGGGTGATTCATGAGTTTTAGAGGCAGGGAATTTCTGAGAAGGAACGGGTTTCTTCACTGGAACAGCTTCAATAGAAACAACTCTGGTTTTTGGTTGCACACTTTTCGTAGGTATAAATTATTGTGAGCACTTACATAAAACTGCTGATATAGAAATAGAAAAACCAAGACGCAAGCTTTAGATGTGTTCAAAAATTGAGGCGTCCACAGAAAGAGAGGGAGCTAACCCACAAAATTTAAAATATCGATTTATAAACGTGTTTGGTGACGAATTCATTGAATATGTCAAAAAATTGAGGTTTTGAATTTTGTGGGTTAGCCCCCTCTCTCATTGAACGCCTCGATTATAGTTAATAAAATAACAAACACTTCGCCTAAAAACGCCATTTGTCATCTACGATCAACTTCCACAAAACAAAACTATGCATTTTTGTTTTATTTTTCGTTAATCTGTTAGAAAGGTATCTTCTTTAAGTTTTCATTCTAAAAGTCCTTTTTATGGAAACAGTGAAGTACATTTTCGTCAAGACTTAGTAATCATCATGAATCGAACTTCAATATTTAATTTTTAAAACGATTTCTTTTGCTATATTAATTCTTGCTCCTCATTTTCATTTCAGTTTTTTAGGCATTTCCAATGTCTCTGCTACTTTCATTGTTTTTCTTATTTTGTTTCTGTTGAGTCGCATATGGCGATATTGATTAGTTTTATTTCATTTTTACTGTGCGAGAGCTAGTGTGTGTTTTATCCAATGATATAAATAACCAGAACGAAACCTTTTTCAATGCCACTGTTATTCTTCTGCTGAACTTTTCGTTTTATTAGCAAAGACGTATTTTATGGTATGTTAATTTTAGGTATTTATTTTACCAAGCATCAGAGTTCGACCAAGAAAATAGGCACGATTATAAGAAGATAAAATATAAGTAGTAAGTATTAGTAGTTATAATTAAATAACTATTAAAAGTAAATAAAAGTAATAAATCCTTAATAACCACAAATAAATGTGATACAATTATCAATATAGTATTCGAACGTGTCTAAGTTCACCTGAAAGAAGTAACATTGATACATTAGAAAGATTTAGCTAATTGTTTGTTGAAAAAAATTGCCACAAAAATAAAATTAATATTCAGATTACACGAATTCTAAAAGTAATGAAAAAGATGAGCAGTACTTGACGTAGTTGTAAATAATGAATGCTGTGTGCCGCAACATGTAGACATGGACATGGACATGACATGTAGAAAAAGACGTTAACGGTCAACGGTTCCTTTTGCCACAATTACATTCCAAAAAAAAAACTATGACACCAAAAAACAAAAAAACCGAATTTGTGAGCAACATTTATACTTCGGTTAAAATAAGAAGTCCATTCAAGGTCACGAGAGAGAGCTGAAAAGAGAGAGGGACGCTGTTGTCCAATTTCGATACCAAAAATGTAATTCGTGCCGAAGCTTGCGATTCGATGAGATAATGAGAGTATCCCCTCTCCTGCCAGTTCGTGACCTTGAAAGGATTTCCTGTTTCAGTCGCAGTATAACGCATACTTGTGTATATTACCTATTGCGTATAACACCTTGTATATTACCTTGCGTATAACACCTAATTGATAATTAGCTGAGTTACGTTGACGTGGATATTTCAGAAGTTCAAGTGCGCGTAGTGTTTGGAAACCTGCGGTATATAGCAGCTGGCACGATGATGAAGGAAAAACTATTGTGGGACTCGTTTTTAAATATGAATAACAACAAAAAGTATAATGAAGATTAAATTTCATTTGTTCTTATGGGAATTCTGCAGAATGTTTAATATTGTCATTTTCACATCCTGAGGGAAACTATAGTATCTGCTTTCAGTGTCCACATTACAAACGAAGTTTACTTTCAACAACGTCCCTTAGTGACTACTATAAAGCCGGAGGAAAAATCTCGTGAAAGACGCATTCACGAGTGCACAAAAGTCCTTTCGGCCCCTACACTTCATTTGCTACTCAAGTGCCACCGATGAGAAAGGAACCCAACAGACGATCGAATGCTAGGCCCCTGGGAACGGTCGGCGTGAAAGAAACCGAAGCGCTCTCCGCGGCACAACTTCAAGAGCGACCGAACCGTCTCTATGGGAGGCGGCAAAAAACGTCCAGAAACAGCCGCTGGGTTTACGTGCACGCGTCAGAACAACCTTACTACCGATGCAGGATGTAAAGTGGTAACAATTTTTAGTAGTCGTTTTTTAACTTCGAAGACAATTCTATATTTCGGATATTTATTTATTTATTATTTATTCATTCTTTATTTATTTTAGTTTAGTAGTACTTCAGCTGAAGAGGTCATTGAAGTCCAGTTCAGGATGTAAATATATCGATTAGATTACAGCAATAATGATGAGGTGAATGATAGTGGAGAAATTGTTAAATTATGAAATGAAAGGCAGAAGAAACCCGAGAAAACCTTAAGCAAACATAATTGTACACCAGAACGCATTGTTAGTAAAAATTTTCAAAGTATTTTCTCTCAGATATTCTACGTACAATTAAAATAGTGAGAATGCATGGCAAATTGTTCCTCTTCTTAGTGATGTTACTCAACTACTAAAATGAAGAAAATGAATGACCTCATTTAAAGAGGATATATAATATTGAGTAATAAATTGCTATGTAAATTAGTTACTATGTACTACTACGTTTTACTAGCTACTATGTAAAACTAGTGGTGCTACAACAGCACTTACTTTCCCGTATTAGAGGAAACAGCTAAGTAGTACTGTAATTTTGCACTTTATGCGCTACTAACATCTTCGCTTGGAACTCACTATTTCCATTGCAGTGTTGTCAGAACTATGTGAATTCTACAACTTCACAAAAATAGAATGCAAAAGTTTTGTAACCCTGTATTGGAAAAAGAAGCCTGATACCCTGGAAATATAGAAATGCCTTCCATTGGGCCATGATTAGGGAAGAGTATTTTAAAACCATGCAACAAATTCTCTACTCACTACAAATGGTACAGCATTTGGTGCAAAACTAAATATTTGCCTGCAAATATCAACATAAATTAGACAATTATAACTCCTTTTCATACAGCTCCATTAGGTCACAACAATGACACTAATTCACAGATATTCGCGAGCGAAAAGTGAATTCCATTGTTGCAGACCCTGCATTGTCGCTATTCTGAGAGCTATTAATTCTTTTTACTTATTTCAAATATTTCAAAATAAACAATTTCTAAAATATTAATGTGTAAGTCTATAACAAAGTTCGAATGTAAGAAACGAAGAAAGAAATAATATACAAAATTGCACATTCTAATTTACGACGCATTCAGCTGTCCAAAGCGCAGTAAATTTACAGCGGCCTATTACGTTTGTCACAACATTAAAGAAAAACTACTCGTATTTTGAAAAATTAAGCATGACCGTATTTATTTTATTTATTTATTTGTCAATATTCGGAATTGCCACATACTCTTTCTTGCCAGCTACCATCTATCATCGCCAAAAGTACATTTTTTTGGTCATTTTCTTAATTTTTCGGTTTCCTATTGGTAGAACAGAAACATTAATTTTAGAATATTAAAGAACACAAAAACCTAGCCGTAAATGGCAATTTTCTTTTGAAAATTATGTGCCGTTTAAGAGAAAATGGCGATTTAGCGCTACTAAAAATGCGAAATTTGAAGCTCATTTTCACAGACAATTTTGAGTTTTCAAAATACTTTATTTGAAGTAATTTGAAGCACTTACACTCACAAATATAATCATCTTTACAAATTGCGGATAATGTGCATATTAAAGATGTGAGAGATCTTTCAAAAAATTTACATTTATATAATTTTTGAAAAAAAAAACAAAAAAAACTCAAAATAAACTTCACGCTATACTAATGAGTGTAATTAGCACTATCCGTTACAAAAGTTTCAAGAACAAAATTGCAG
The DNA here is from genome assembly GCA_031308135.1 of Acheta domesticus. Classification (NCBI taxonomy): domain Eukaryota; kingdom Metazoa; phylum Arthropoda; class Insecta; order Orthoptera; family Gryllidae; genus Acheta; species Acheta domesticus. Next base: position 119,181,806 of record JAHLJT010004567.1, on the reverse strand, counting down.
CCATATACGAGAAAATGACGTTTGAGCATTTCTGAATATGCCGACATTTGAGCTACTTTTCACAGAAAACGGTAGTGTTTTCGAGAAACTTTACTTGACATTATTTAAAGCATATATACTCGTAAATATAGTAATGTAAAAACATCGCTGATAATGTAAATATTAACGACGTGAGAGACAAGTAAAAAAATTTACATTTTGGTAATTTTTGAAAAAACGAACCGATAGACCAAAATGGCTTTTATGTCATTGATAGAGTACATTTACCACTATCCCTACCAAAAGTTTAAAGAAAAAATTTGGAGCAGTATTTGAGAAAATTTTGTTTTGTAATTTTTTAAAATTGCACATATTGCACGCAATATTGCACGAAAACTACCAAAATTGTGAAAAACATTTACATGATCTTTATTAAAGAACTTAATATGCAGAACAAATTTTATTTGAAGAAAAAATCTCTATCTTCAATTTTGTAGTTGGAGAAAGACGCCGAAAAAAAATTCAAAATTTCACAATTTTCGAAAATTCAGAGCTGTACGTGAAAATCGGACCTATGCCATGTTAAAAAGTGTATTTTCCTCTATTCATACAAGAAATTTAAAGAAAAAATTTGGAGCCGTTTTTGAGAAAATGTTGAAAATCCCCGGGGGGCTTCATATAAAGTACCCCCAAATATTAAAGAATCTTTTTAAAAATCACAAAGCTTTGACTAGAATCAGATCGACTGGGGAATATCAATTTCGAAGAAAATCGACCAAACGGTTTAGGCGCTAGCGTTGACCACAGACGGACAGACGGACAGACGGACGGAATGCCGTCAATCGATTTTTAAGTATAAAGAAGCAACAAATCATGGATTTTGACCACACCACGTGTTAGGGGATTTTTTTTTCTTAATTTAGCAACTGGTTTTATCCACTTATTCGTTTTCACGGCCCGGCAATTAATTTTTTTCCGCCGAAAATTGGCCATTTTTTCGCGCAGCATTACATAACTTTCCCTACACTACGTATATCACTCCGTGTGTACGTTCGTATACGGGAAAGGAAAAAGGAAAAAGTGTTATGTTTTCTGTATTACAATTCTGTCTTTCCAATGGATGTGCATGAATACCCGGAACCCATTCACGAGAAAGATTACCTGTCCCCTTATCATATTAAAATCTTTGTTGTATTGGACCGAAAAACCGGTTCGTCACAAAATATATTAGCATTCTCTGAAAAACCTTTCGTCGCATCCACACTCTTTACAGTAAAATGAAGTCAAAGGCCTAGTGCACTGGACACAAAACACCTAAATGGATTACATTGGTGCTGATGAATTTGATGTTGAAGAGAATGATAAGTGCCATAATCTGTGCTAAGTTTTGGCGAAAAACCTCATGACACTCTGTTCTCCCCTTCCCTAAGCACATGATTACTGTGGTGGTAATGAGCCACTGCAGACACTGGCTTTCACTCCACGGAGGGTCGTATAGGTGATTATGAGAAGGAAAATGATAGATGAATGATTATGAATGGAAAGGTGGTTAAAGTGGATTAATATTTACCCACTGTATACTTAATATTTATCCCTGTATACTTACATTTTGTGCATTACGAATAATTTTGTAACTCACTTGTTTCTCCAAGTTCTACTGTTACTGCTGTTGAGGGGTTCAACGAAATATATATTATGATTTATAAATTATGTAAGAAACAAGTGGAGACCTTTTAGTTAATGATTATGAATGCCAGATTGGCTGAAGAGGAAACGGAAGTAACTTGTAAGCTCATCTCGTCGTTCCGCTATCTCCGGGGAATCTTTCGGAACAGCCTGCCATTCCCGCATTCATGAAGACCGCACGTGGCCATGTGGAGTGCAGATTGATCGCGTTTGACGGCGTCTGTGGTTGATGAATCCCAAGCGCTCTGGAGATCAAACAGACACCAATCAGCAAGACCGCCCAAGCGCGTCTAACCACCACCCACCCTAATCTGAGTTACACGCATCGCATTTGCGTAGAGTATGTGCCACTTTTTACTTTCTCCTGTTATACTACATAGTGTTTGGAAATTGTTTTTTAGGTTCCTGATAGAAGAAAAAAAATGTTTATTGTTTCACCTACACATAGAGTAAATTACTTACTTAAATCGTGGTGGTTCTTAAAACGTGGTGTGATTGTCAAAGAATACTAAAAACCTTTAACTATTTCTCAAAACTCTTGCAAGGCTGCGATAGCATTAAACGAAAATCACACTTACTAGGCAAGGCTGCATGATTGATACAATGAAGAAGGTGAAATTAGTTTAACCCTTCAACGCGGTGCAGAGGGTGAGCACGGTAGCATTTGAAGGCGGCTTTAAGTGAAAGGAGCGGTCGTCGGCACCGCGGGGGCAGGTAGCGAGCTGAGCGCATCCGGCGAGGCCTGCTGCGGGAGCATCTCGGCTCAGGGGGCGTTGCGCTTCCCAACTCTGAAAACGTTCTCTACCCGGAGAATGCATCGCATCGTATCAATAATAATAATAATAATAATAATAATAATAATAATAATAATTTGTTATTATAATATGGAAAATGAGGAAAAGGAAAGTTAAATTAAATGTGAAATAGTGTCATTCATTTTCGTTTCATAGTCGTCAGTCATTTATTCATAATCAATATTTATTAATAATAGAATGTAATTTTAATCATTTTCTTTACAGAAACTCCTAATGATAGCTTTTAAAGCAAGTATCAGGGCAAAGTCCAATTTTACAATCTGGGCACAATAATGTAGGCTCTGGACGTCTCCCATTCTTGTGACACACTACACATCGTTCCTGATTCTTTATCTTGTCACCTTGAGGAGGAATTCTTTCAAGAAAGTGTCTTCCTGTCAAGCGATCTAAATCGCATATCAAACGATGTTCACGTACTTCTCTTCTGTGATGTGAATGTGCAGATAGCAGTTGCTCGACCAGATTAAAGCGAAATTTCAAAGAATTGATTCTTGTCATTAATACGATTCTTTTCCCAAATAATAAAAGTATTCAAGACAGTGACATTTAACAATCTTATGAACATGTTCATATTCCCATTTCTTACTTTTATTCCTTTCAATAAGGTACGTTTGCAAGTACTGATCTTTCAGATCTAGCCCACCCATTGATTTAGTATAATCAATAACGCACGTGGGTTTTTTAATTCCTTCTTTTCACTTTCTAATTACTGTTTTGAAATCATCTTTATGGTAGGTGTTTATCATAGAAACAGCCATTTTGTCCATCCATTTCAAAACTGAAACGGGTCCCGAGTGTTGGGCGATGTACTCGCCTCGCTTGAGAAGAATTTCATCCTCAATATCTGACTTCGGACAATGTAACACAATTCGAGGCAACCATATTAAAATTAGTCAATGAAAAAAATACGATAATTTATTATAAATTTTACATTCAAACTTGCAGCGACAAATTTTTTCAGATAATGAAATAATACATACCACTATTTCTGACAGTCGCAATAATTTTATATTATACGTAGTACATAGAAGACGATGTATTCTCAATTAATTGTTTCTATAAAAACACCCACAATGAAATAGAAATACTTTAATCGATATTAAAACATGTGTATTGAAAACAACTCAAAAACAAATCCGAAAACTCGCCATAACACACATGCCAGCGTCTACTACACCGCACTGCCAAGCGACCAACGTCTGTACACGGCACACCGCAAATGAGAGGAAAAACAGGTAAAGATCCCTTCCGTCCTGAGACGGCTTACCGCGAATGGAAAGGAAAATCCATGCCGTCCAGGTACGGCACCCCCGCGTTAAGAAGAGAAAGGAAATTGCCGTCTTCAGACGGCATACCACGCTGAAGGGTTAAACATTGCGAAGTATTCTGAAGCCTACGAGGCACAAAGAATAATTATTCTAAACACATGTCTAGACGTTACAAACAAGACTATACTCTTAGTAAAAATTCTCCTTTTACATATCTGTCAGTAGGGGGGGGGGTCTAAATGCATTCAAAATGCACTTCGCCGAAACAAAATGTCCACGGGCTGGGTTAGCTCGCCGTGCTCTGCGCTTCCAGTCCAATCCCTTTGCCTGTCTTCTCCCTGTTCTCGCTCCATCCTCGCTGCCTTCAGCCGTCTGCGACTAGCCAACCAGGCCTCCCCCCGTCCACCGCGAGGTCGCTGCCGGCCGGCAGGAGGGGGGGGCTAGCGGCCGCCAGGCGGGTAAGCTGGCGGGCGGGCGGGTAAGCTGGCGGGCGGGCGGGCAAGCTGGCGGGCGGGCGGGCAACTTTAACCGCGCCGAGAAAATGTGCTAACAGTGATCAGAATTTTTGCCTTGTCACCGAAAAATTCATTTTCGTCCATTCATTTGACAGTCGTTCATTGGATTATCATCAATTCAATATTTTCCAATAAATATATCGTTGATGTCACGATCTCTTGAATTGAAAACAGATATTTTAATTTTGTGTTCATATTTCAAAACGTCCCAACGGCATTTCAAAATTTTCTCAAAGTTTGAGGTTTGAAATTTAAGATTTTGTTGTTTTTGGAGATTTAGGAATTAGTGTCAATTGAATTCGATGGAACTATTTATCTATGATTTATCCTTAAAGTACAATGCTTTGATCTCTTTTTCATTTGTATATTTTCTAAGATTACACGGTATCTTGATCTCATGATTACACTTTTTACTTTCCCGTATACGTACGTATACACGGAGTCATATACGTAATATAGGGAAAGATATGTAATGCTGCGCGAAAAAATGGCCAATTTTCGGCGGAAAGAAATTAATTGCCGGGCCGTGAAAATGAAGAAGTGGATAAAACCAGTTGCTAAGTTATGAAAAACAAAATCCCCTAACACGTGGTGTAGGCAGAAACCCGGTTTCTTAGGTCCTTGATACCGAAAAACCAATTGAAAGGAAAAACGTCCGTCCGTCTGTGAACACTGCTAGCGCCTAAAACCATACGTACGATTTCTTCCAAAATGGATATTGTCCGGTCAATCTGGTTCTAGTCGAAGCTTTGTGATTTTGAAAAAGATTTTTCCAAACTTGGGGGTATTTTATATGAAGCCCCCGGATATTTTCAAATTTTTCTCAAAAACGGCTTATTTCTTTCAATTTCTTGTATGAAATAGAGTGAAATACACTTAACATAGCATAGGTCCGATTTTTACGGATAACTCTGAATTTTCGAAAATTGTGAAAGTTTGAATTGTTTTCGGCGTCTTTCTCCAACTACAAAATTGAAGATAGAGATTTTTTCTTCAAATAAAGTTTGTTGTGCATAATGAGTTCTTTCAAAAAGGTCTTGTAAAAGTTTTTCAAAATTTTAGTAGTTTTCGTTCAATATCGCCTGCAATATGTGCAATTTTAAAAAATTACAAAAACTAGATTTTGTCAAGTTTTTTTTACATGTTTCTCACGTCGATAATATTTACATTAGCGGCGATTTTTTCACATTATTATATTTACGAGAACATGTGCTTTTAATAATGTCCAGTAAAGTTTATCGAAAACACAACCGTTTTCTGTGAAAAGTAGCTCAAAATTTCGCATTTTCAGAAACGTTTAAACGCCATTTTCTCATATATGGCTGCAATTTTTTTCTTAAAACTTTTGTAACGGATAGATCAAATTACACTCTTTAGTATAGCGTCAATTTTATTTTGAGTTATATTTTGATATTTCAAAAATTACATAATTGTAATTTTTTTGAAAGATCTCTCACATCTTTAATATGAACATTACCATCAATTTGTAAAGATTATTATATTGTGACAGTAAGTGCTTCAAATAACTTCAAATAAAGTATTTGGAAAACTCAAAATTTTTCTGTAAACATGAGCTTTAAATTTCGCATTTTTAGTAGTGCTAAAACGCCATTTTCTCTTAAACGGCACATAATTTTTAAAAGGATATTGCCGTTTACGACTAGCTTTTTGTGTTCTTTAATATTCTAAAATTAGTGTTTGCGTTCTACAATAGGAAACCAAAAAATTAAGAAAATGACAAAAATTGAACTTTTGGCGGTGATAGATGACAGCTGGCAAGAAAGAGATTGTGGCGATTCGGAATAGCTAGCGAAGACCCAAGGAAATAGGAAATTAATACGGGAAAGTCTGTCCCATTCTGTAGCACATTAGTTACCATTTGTGATGTCACTGTAATGGTTCTTACTGTTGTATGGAAATTATGCGCGATAAACACAATTATACCTTCTATGTTTATTTCAATGAACGTTTATTTTGTAAACGGTCGTATATAAGCTAATTTTTTTTCACAAAACCTCTTTTACTATTGCCAACTTAACGAAACGTGTTGTTATGTTTTCTAATAATTAGAAAACTATTATCATTTTCAATTCTCCATCAATACCACCACCCTTGAAAATGTAAGTGTTAAGTACGCGAAGAAACAAGTATAAATGTCCGAGATCTTTTGGAACTTGAATGAATGGTTTCCCGTGGTGATGCAACTAGACTCCAAGAGCTTAATTGTAATTACAATGAAATATTTCTGACGAGCTTTCTCGACTATTACCAGTTTTGTAGATTTGATGTCATTACGTCTCTTTCAATTTGCATTTTTCTTGTTTTGATTTGGTTGAGAAGCACATAGTTACTCTAAATGTCTTTTGTTCGAGCGTGGACATTTAACGCTCTCTAAGATACGAATCGTTTTCGAATCGAAACATTCAATTGTATTTATATGCATGAGGACACTTCATGTACTTTCTACTTCATAAACCCTTCTTCTTGAGCAAACATTTATCCGTAGCTTCTTGATTTTCCGTTAACATTCCGCGCAGACATGGACACAGGTTTCATTTTCTTTTTCCTACGTGCTAAATGCCTTCGATATGAGAAAACGCGTGTCGATTTGCAGGGTCCGAGAGCGCGGCCATTCGGGGGTGCGAGGCTGGGGGAAGGCAGCGGTGGCGCTCGGAGGCCCCGAGCAGCCGCGCGGAATTGGCGGAGGGAATCATTGTCCAAAGGGAGGCGGACGAGAATGAAGAAAATGGAGGAGGAAGAGGAGGAGACCAGGATGGGATCGTGAAGAAGGATAAGAGTGTCGAGGAAAAAATGCTGAGGAGAAGATAGATGTTAAAAGGAAATGGAAAGGAAAACAAGAGGAAGAGAAGTGTTGATGGAATACTCGAAGAAATGAAGATGTTGAGTGCAGAAAGATTTAGAGAAAAAGATAGGGGAGGAAGAATAACAAAAAAGGGAGGAAATTAAGACGACGAGAATAGGATGAAGAGGAGAAAAGGGTGTGGATGAAGAATAGGGCCGGAAAAATTAGAAATAGGAGCGGACGAGGGGGAAGAATGAGGGACGAGCGATGGGAAAGAGAATGGAAAATCAGAGAAGGAAGAAAATGTAGAGGAAGGAAGGAAAAGAAGAGGAAGAGAAGGGAGAGAAAGAAAAGGGAGAGAAAGAGATGGTAGATAAAGAGATGACAGAGAAAGAGCAGGAAGAGAAAAAGAAAGGAGAATCCGAGAAGGTAGAAGAAGAGGGAAAAATAGAGGACATGGCAAAATATTGGAGGAAAAAGTAAGATTTCAAGAAGAAGACGGAAGAAAAATGTGTAATAGGAAGGAGGAGAAGATGGGAGATGAAGAACAGGGGAAAAGAAAAAGAGAATTTGGAGAGGGCGATGGTGGTACCGCATTCAGGGATCGATTGATGAGGGTTTAGGAGAACGGAGGCGCCTCCTGCGGTTTGGATGGGAAGACTTGACGAGGGTCTACAGCTCGACCAAGGCGGCAGGTGGCGGAATTAGCTAAGGTGATTTCGGGTGGTAGACAAGAGCTTTCGCGATCGCAGATCCTGAGCAAATTGCTCCATGCGAGACGCTGCGCGGTACCCAATGGTGCCCACATTTCACCCGCCACTTCCTTGCCTAATGTCACGCGCGTCACGGATAACACATTGCGAAGAGCGTGCCGGATAGCAAATCCCAGGGTTCAGATTGTGCCGACGGACGACTGCAGCTGATAGAAGACGAGGGTGAGAACGCGGTAAAGAGGCAAGCACTATCAGGTGACCGAGTGGAGGCCGGAAGGGAGTGAGAGTAGAGAGAAGTCGCTGGGAGGGGATGCACGCGAAGGGCTCTGGTGAAGACGAGGCGATTGCAGAGAGCGCCACGAGCCAGGAGAGCGCCAGTGGCGGGTCTCACGAGCCCAAGCAACATCACAGAGATCGCCCGATCAGGAAGGACGCGGGCGCGGCGAGGGGAGGGAGCGCCCAGGGTATTGGATTTCGTGGATTTCGGAGGCGGCTGGCGGCGCTCCCGGGGTGGCGGCGAGGGCGACGTGATGCGAGGGTGGCGATGGTGGTTGCAGCCGCGCTTGGGAGTGTAGGGAGGGCGAGAGTAGTCGTGATGGTGGCATGGAGGCGAGGAGGGCGGCGGGGACAAGGGTGGCGGTGTAGGCGGCGGCAGGGAGGATGGGCGGTGGGGTCAGCGGCGTTGATGAGAGCAGCAGCGGCGGGGAGGATGGTGAGAGAAAGGTTGGCGGCAGGGGTGGCCAGCGGGTGGCGGGGGCTAGGATGATGGTGGTGGGGGCGGTGGATTGGTGGCAGTGGCAGTGGAGAGAGTGATGGCAAAGGAGGCGGGGAGGGTGTTGGGGCGAGTGTAGTGGTTTGAGCATCGATGCGTATTGTTGGTGGCGACGGCAGGGACGGTGGAGGAGGTGAGAGTGGCAAAGCCAGGTGGCGGTGCTAGAGGGATCGAGGCGAGGCAAGGCGAAAGAGACCGGCAGTTGGTGGAGGGAGGTGCAGCGAAAGGCTGCCGGCAGCCGATTGTTGGGCGGGGGGTGGCGGGGCGGTGGGTGCGGCAGCGGGGGTTGGCAACGCGTGCATCGAAATCGCGATGCCAGGGGCTTCTCCTTGGGGGCGTGGCTGGATGGGGCGTCCCGGACGCAATAAGTCACGCAACGTCGGTTTCGGGCGGCGGTGGCTGAAGCGGACAGAGGAGTGCGGTGAACCCTATGCAGAGGAACTGGGAGTAGAGACGACGTCCGCCGCATCATGAAGACACGACCGCAACGTTGCAAAACACGACTGGGCGAAATATGTGCACAGTTTAATATATAAATAATAAACACATAAATATGTATGTATGTATTTGCCATTTTAGAGTCGGATTAATC